>NW_011626971.1:797691-815293 GCF_000204515.1 Acromyrmex echinatior
ATATATATATATATATAAGTTAGGACAAGTTGAGACTATTACTAGCATTATTATTAATGAGAGAACATTTATTAAAACTAAGGAAGCAATAAAAATTGTATCTCAAAATATACCATTGAATTAATTTCACAACGTAACTTTTAAATATATAATAATTATTATTGACTCATTGCAAAAAGTATTACTTTCAAAAACTGCTCAGAAAATCCCGGATTAATTCTGATCCTATAATAAGAATCTCCAACGGGACATCTAGACTTCGCAAATGGACTTCACGAAAAGCGACAAAGAACAACACACTCTCTATAATGAATAGAGTTTTGACTTCTTATCAGCACAAATCACGCATTCACTGGCATCTATCTGACAGCGATGAGACCTTTGCACATAAAGAATCGTTAAAAACTTGTAATGTTAAAAATGTAATGTCAATAATTTTGCGAGCAAGAAGTTAATATTTAATCATTGCCTCAGTTAAAGGTCTCTGATCTTAATTCATAAATTTTTATTTACTAAAGCAAAAAAAAATTGATAATTCTATACATCAAATTTTTAAATAGAAGTTATTCAAAATTGTTGATGACTTCTTATAATCAAAATAAAATCCAAATTAAAAAAATTTCAAAATTAAATATTTACTAAACTTATTAAATCAATAAACAATTTCTGTTATCATATATTCTGATTTCGTATAATTTACATAAATGAAGCAATAATTTGGTTTATTACGATAGGATAAATGGTATCTGTATTGAATAGATATTCAACATGGATATATACATTCCAATAAATGTATAATTTATTAATAATTATTGCGCAAATTACAAAACTAAATATGATGGCATTTATCTGGACATAGTTTACATAAATTTTATATTATATATCTAATATTATTATACATACATATATTTACAATAAAATTAACTACAATATTAAAACGCGTTACATAATTTATACCTGTACTTATAGAATTTTAAAAAATATAATTTCAGTGGAACTAAAATTAAATTTGATATTAATTCGGTTTATTTTCAAATTTGATAAGAACGAGATGCTGATAATTAAATAAAATTAAAAATTAATTTAAAATTTTATTCAACTTTTAATCTCTCCTTTCCAATTATCAAATGCACATATGATGTTTATGTATCCCTACCTATATAGTTAATTAGATTTATTATATGATATTTTTTAGTTTAATTATATTTATTTTTTTATTTTTTAAATAAAATTTAATTATCCTATCGTGCAATTTATTAAAGTGTCATTTTATTTGTAAAAATTTAATTTTTTGATTAAAAATGATTGTGTTTATCCCTATCTATCCCTACTTATATTTCTACCTATTTATACTTATCCTACTTATCCATGTTTCGTTTATTAGTGCCTATTGGCGTATCCTATCTACACCCGTGTATTCCTACCTTATTTCATAAATGTAATAATACCGCAAATATAATACGTTAATGGCTACGTTCAGCAAAGAAAGCAGCTTTACAAATAAAATTCTTCAATATAATTGGTTCTTGTTTTTGGTTCTTTATCGATTTAAATGTATTAATCAATCATATTGAAAAATTTTACAACAGTTGTAAAGTTGCTTTTCCTGTTGAACGCAACTAAATATTTAACCATATCCTATCGTTTACTAATAATAATTCAGCGAGGTAACCTAATCGTCATATTAAAAAAATAAGCAATAAATAATAATAATTAAAACAGACTGTTAATTTTTAAAATACAAAAAATTAACAAATAATAAGGCTAATGAGAGTCAGATAATTAAGCGCAAATTTTGTAGATTCAAAAAATCTACAAAACTTGCGCTTGATTATCCGCGTTAAGTCTCATTAGCTCTGTTGTTTGTTAGTTATTTCTGTATTTTAAACAAACAATAATTCAAAAAAATATTGAAACTTGCAATTTGCGAGCAAGTTATCCTCCCGAATATTCAATTTATCTTTATATCTCTCAAAAACTTTGATGTTATTAACGACCTACTTCGTATAGATCTTCTTTCTTCTGGCCAGATTGAACCCATCTTTCGTTGCTCCTGGCCAATATTCTGACTTCATATGCAGATTCTGAAATCGACAACAAAGAAAAATACTCTTTTTTGCTGCCGGCTAATCAATATTGGCGTAAGCTTTTATGCTTCTATACAATGCGCGAAACATGAAAAAGAACCATCACATTAATCAAATCAATTAAATATGAAAATGAACTATTGTCAAAAATAATGTAATAATTTTATTGATATATAAATAAACATTTCTCCTTTACTATTTATTCGCAATTAGAAATATGTATCTATTTATTAAAATTTCTATCCAGTTAAAAATAAATCTGAAAAATAAATCTGAAAAATCTTTATGTTAATAAGCGTTCTGATTCGAAGAGACTTCATTGCGAATATTATAAAATTTAGTTTCTTAATATAAATTTTATAATATGAAATTTTAATTTGAAAATAAATAAATAAAAATTATTCAATTCATTATCCGGTACCCAAAGCCCATATTGCGTATTCTTATCGATTCAAGCGATTTGTTGCTAAATTTCATCTCAAAAGCATGCGGAGATGAGAAATTCAGAAGAATGATGTAAGATTCGAAAGAGATAATAGATTTCCCTCATGAATATTAATAAAAATATCTTTTTATATTATTTATAAATTATTAGAATTATTTTATATATAATATATTATTTTAAAGTCAAATATTTTAAGTGACACAAAACTAATCAATTTTAAAACAATTACTAAATAAAATTCTTCTATTTTAAAAAAATTATATTAAATCTCATATTATTATCTACTTTAATTTGTATAAAATCCAGTAATCCATTACTGAATATGGATAGGTTATAAAAGTTTAAAAGCTAAAGTCAGTGCATTGAGATAAGTAATAATAATCAAAAATCATAAAATATCTTCCAGAGAAGAAGAAAGCGAAATAAATTGTATGAATTGTACTCGATATTAAAACGTTTGTTATCATTTTATTATAAATTGTACATGTAATTATAATAAGAAAAAAATTCTTAAAAACTAATATCTGTTTATATGTAGAATTGTTTTTTGCATTAACTTATATAAAATTTAATCCTGATCGGATGAATATTCGGGAATAGGATAGATACACTGAGAGAAAAATATTTAATATTTGTAACTATAATTTCACAGTAAAATAATTATGATTAGGAAGTTCATTTTTATGCTTATTATTGCTGTAAAAAACATTATTGTTCAGTAAATGTAACCGCAATTACAATGAATACAACTATTCTTTAAAATTAATTTACTATTTATGTGATAATATATAATAACAAAAAATGTATTAAGAAAAATTAAAGATTTCCAAGTAGTATATGCAACTATCATTAATAGCATAATTGAGTATATTTGTTTGTTAAAATTACTATGAATATATAGTTGTCCTAAAAAATAACTGTAAATTATAATTAAATTATGGCAGTTGTGACCATTTTTTTCTCTCAGTATATTTAATGATATACGAATATCATGAGCCAATTTGAGTAAGAGCAGTAAATAAAAAAAATTAATATATTAGGTGTTGGAATTAATTCGTAGCGTTTTTTAATGAAAGAATGTTATTTATTTCACATGAGCATTAAAAAATACATTAATGAAAGTACTTCCCATCACTTGTAAAACGCTACGAATTAATTCCAACACCTAATATTTTAATTTTATTTAATCTCTTATACTTAGTTTTCTATATTCTTATATTTTGTAAAAAATTATAATATATTTTCAATATAATTAATAAATATATTCAATAAATTTTGATGTATATGATTCTAAAATTGTCCAACAATATTATTAAACAATCAAATATATATTATATATAATATATATAATATATTATATATAATATATTATATATAATATAAATTATTAATAAAGAAGGGAATATCACGAGAACATAATATCCTATTATATTCTCATGATATTCCCTTCTTTTTTAAATTCAGTAATTGTATACAGTGTGTACATTCGAAAGTATTTTCATATGCATACTAAATTAAACTCATATGCTTAAGAAATAAAAAGAGATTAAGTTTATCCTAATCTATTATATATATAAAACTTGTCCATTTTAAGGCAATATGGAATGCTATATATATTTATCTATATGCTATATATAGATTTTTATTAAATTGACACATATATGCATCTAGATATATAGTATATTAATGAAATTACCAAACGTCCGTTACCTCAATAAAAACATTAATTCATCACCAACTCGATGCGTAACAACAGAGTTACATCTGCAACATCGCAACCATAATTCTGTAACAAAAAGAATGTAAAATCTAAATTAAAACAGAGCAGAAAAAATTAATCAATATTTTTAAAAATATTTACTAAACGCAAAGTTATCTTAAAAATCATACAATTTTCAAAATATACATATAATTTTTATACGCATCGAATTTCTTAATTCATCATTGAGTTATTTATAAAAGTAATTATATATTTTTTAAAACAGATCTTCAAAAATACGTATATAAAATTCCAAAATAATTTTTAAATAATCCTTTTTCTAACTATCATTTTTAAATCATTGTAAAATAAAACAACTCAAGAATAAATAGAAAAAAGAAAATGATTTTACATAAGCAAAAAATGATATTTACCGCAAGATTGCTCCGCCGATGTCTCAGAATTGGATTGACATCCTCACAGGACATTCGCGTAAAACACTCGCGAATAATACATTATAATCACGCGGACTAATTATGTAGAAAAGTCTTTCGCGTCCAACTAGAATTCCATCGAATGATTTTTGTGAAAAATCCATTAGTCCGATAACTTCAACGGCCGAAGCAAACCGGCTGCGGTTCGTTCACTTTCAATTGAATCGGCGATGAGGGTAGCTTCCCCGTCGTTGAATTTTTACATGAAGAGAACGATTTTACTCAAATATCTAAAAATTTACCTAGCTATCATTCGGATAGATCCGAAAATTTTTTCGCAAAAACAAAAAATTAAATTATTAATTACACAAACTATATTAAATGTGAAATTATGTATATAGAAATCGCATGAATTGCGTGATATCGTTTATAATATAATCGATATAGTTATACTTGTGCGAGAGAAAACTTTACGTTAAACAAAAATAATTGTCGTCCCTAAATATCGCGAAATAGTAATAAATTCTATTTTCCATCGCGTTTTAATTGGAAATGAATCGTACGAAATCCATGATTGTTATCTCGATCCTTTTATGAATAATTAATCGTGCGAGCTAGTAATCGTATACCGTGAGTATAATACAACGTTTCGTATTATATCTAGCTTTTTTTCGTAATTACGTTTTAAAAAGAAATGTGAAGAAGAGCGACACTGTCGAAATATTAACGCGTATTACAAAATAAGTAAAATGATACATCCTTTACATTTTTAATATTCTCCGATGAATAAATTTTATTGCACAGTTTTTTGCTTTATTTCTTACATTCATTACGCACACACTCAGCTCATGAATATCTTCGTTATTTTTTAATTGTGTTACGTTAAGCTATTATTAATTTGTAATAACTTTTTATTACATGAAATCCGCGCAATGTATAATAAACAATATTTTTAATAAAAGGTTGATGCCTTGCGGCTTTTTGTTACTTTCGAATCATTTAATTCTGTTACTTTTGTGTCTTATTTAGCAATCTTAGAAAGTAATATTATATATTCTTCAGAAAAAATAATAGATAAATTATATTTAAATTATTTATTGCTAAATGTGTTATTCATATATTATTCTATTTAGTCCAAATTATTTCATAGTTTAAAAAAGATATTTGCATTTATATTTATTTAAAAAATGTACAACATATTATCAATCTCTATTTATAAATTAGAGATAGCAATAAAAATCGGAATTATACCTATCTAATATTAGGCTGTCAGAAACATTTCACGTGAACAATTATGTAAAAAAACCGCGCTAGCAAATTACTTTTTACCTCTTGCTTTTTGTCAGTACATTAGTTGATAAAAAATATTTGAAATTCTAAACAAATATTAAATATTTTTTTCGATATACCATGATATAATAATCACATACAACTCGTGCCGCTAAAATTAGAAAGCTAAATTCTGACAAAAACGATATAAAAAATATTTCATTCCTCGATGAAAAAATACTAATTATCTATATACTAATATACAGAGCTTAGTAAATATATTATAAAATTATTTAAAATATATACTTTTAATAAAAAAAGATAAAAGGATTATTTAATATTTATTATTTTAAATAATTTAATTCTTCTATTTCTTAAGTAATATTTTAAATAAATTTTCGGAACTTATTTTATGCTTTTTATATAAATTGTATCAGTCAGGAGGTCAATCGCATATACATTTTAAAACAATTTTATATAAAATATGTATTTTATAAATAAAGATAATAAAACAGTTATTTAGTATTAATTATTCAAAAAAAACTTTTTCTGACTTTATTATTCCTTATTTAATATTTCAAATAAGTTTTTGGAATTTAAAGTACAAATATTTCTTATTATCTAATCTTAAATATTTCAAATTGTATTACAATACGGTATAATTAATTTATAATAACTCGTTACACGAAATCTGCGCAATGTACATAATATTTTTAACAAAATATAGACGCATTGTGGCTTTTTGTTACTTTTAGATCGTTTAATTCTGCAGTCATTTACGTCTTATTTTTAATCCGCGCTATTATTTCATTATCTAATCAGAAACAAAATACATACGCGACGAAATCATAACATACATGAATTACAAATCACTGTTTTATTTCAAATGATATCATATTTTTTTAATTTAGTGTCTAGAATTCAATAAAACTTACATTGCATTGTGAATCTGAATATAATTTACCTATTACTTTTTTTAGATTAAAAAATGCAGAATAAAATGTAAATGACAGAATTTAACAATTCAAAAGTAGTAAAAAACAGCAAAAGGCATTAATCTTTTATTAAAAATGTTGTGTACACTGCGCGAATTTTATGTAATATATGAAGTTATTATAAATGAATAATCACTTATTGTAACATAATTGAACCAAGACATTCATGAACTGTGCGAATGCGTTACAAATCTAAGAAATAAAGCAAAAACCGTGTAACGAAGCTTATTCATCAGAGAACAAGAATGTAAAGAATTTAAGATTATATTAATTTACATACTTCGTAATATTTCGACACAGTGTATCATTACGCAGTCACCGCACAATTATTCCACTATCGAGATTCGTGCGAGCAGGTAGCCATGCAGCTCTTCTTCACATTTCTCTTTGAAACGTATTTGCGATAAGTACTAGATATACATGTAGAACGACGTACTTTGGATTCCAAAAATTTCCTTAAAATATTAAATAAGAAATAAAAGAGTCAGAAAAGATTTTTTAAAATAATAAATACTAAATAACTACTTTATTATTTTATTTAAAATACATATTTTAAATAAAAATTGTTTATAATACGACCGACTCTTGACTGATATGATTTATTTAAAATAAAAAATATATAATAAGTTTTGAAAATATATTATTTGAAATATAATTAAGAAATAGATCAGACAAAGTTATTTAAAATAGTAAATTCTAAATAATTCTTTTAACTTTTTTTATTAAAAATATATATTTTATATACTACGTATGTAATTCTTTAAAACACACGATGAAATGAATATTCAAAACCATTAAAAGTCAATGAAAAGTCAATGAAATGTTTAAGAAACGTTAAAATTCTTTGTTCGTACTTCTTTAATGCTTCGACAAACTTTACATTTTTATCAGATTGAATTTTAGAAATACAATCTTTGTACAATCGAATTAATTCTTATCTATGTTCCAAATCCGATATGCTACGGTATGGAAACTAAAAGTTTCGATGCAAATATCGAATATTAAAAGGGGTAATGATACGATATTTCAAAATATCAATTATATCAGAAAATTCCTACGCTTGTGTCGACTTAATTATATTGATTTGTCATCAAATGGAATGCCCTTTATGTCCAATCTCGTAATTGAGAAAGAAAGAGAGAGAGAGAGAGAGAGAGAGAGAGAGAGAGAGAGAGAAAGAGAGAATCTCTATTTATAAACACCCTAATCCTTGAGAACACCTATGCTCAAAATCATTTGCTCGTTAATCGCGACAAAATTTATAAGCGAGTCTTCTTTTGCGGACCATGAAATTCAAGAAATTGATGACAAACCGAAACAGATTGCATCAACAGCGAAGCATCTAGAATATGTCAGTTATGCTGATTAATGTCGTTTGCCGGATGGCCTCGAACAGTGTCACAAACTAAAGAAGAAATGGCAATTACTGGTTTCTTTTACATGAGAAAAAACGATGAAATATATATTGCCATCATATGCAATGCGATAGAGAAGTAAAAGATTGGCAGTCAGACGGTAGATTGGCAATCCTTGGGTAGATCATGCCAAATGATTCGAAGATTATCTTTATGTGCATTTAATTAAAGGGTCGAATTTTTTAAAGAATGTTAAAGTAAGCATTTAATAAAATATATTTATTCTTATTAAAATTATACAATTTATACGTTTGTATTAAATATTTTTGAATCTAAAAAATTCATAATAAATCAATTTAAAAAATTATGAAATAATTGTAGTAGTTTAAACGTACCAATTTCGAACATGATGGTGCTATTAGTTTTCATTGAAAATGCGGGGAATATCATCATTTTTCGAATTAAAAAAGTCTTATATTTCACTCTCTCTGTAATATATGATTTTCAATATGAGTGGATTATTTCATATAAAATTTATGCAAAAGTTCTTAATATATTGTTGACGGTCTGACGTTTCAGATACCGATTAAATGGACACATGAAAAAATACTAAAACATATAAAAAAAAATACAAATACAAATCACAAAAAAAAACAAAAAAAAAACAAAAAATACATAAAACACAAAAAAAGAGGGGACAAAAAAACCGCCACGTTCACGCAGTTGGCGACAAAAAAATGGCCAAATGGCATCCGCCATTTTGGATCCTTTATTTCAAATTCATCTTATTTATTAGATTTCCGTTTGACAATATTAGGAACCTTCGCATACTAAGTTTAGTTAATTGGCAAAAAACAATCTTTTCTATACTATGTTTTTTATCTTTAGATGCTCAGCAGCTAATGAAATAATTCGTATATCTAAAGATAAATTTAAGGAAATCTTAAATATAAAACCTGATCATGAACACGGACACTTATAATTTCATTGACAGTGGCCTAATTTCCACCGAAAATTTAAACCGGACACAACCAACTACAATCGAACATTCCCCTGTCGTTAGACTGTAGGGGAATACTCGACTGTAGTTACTTGATTCTTACATTCTGATCCGGCTTGAGCCTTCGGTGGAAACTAGGCCAGTGTCAGAAAATGGATGTAGCCACGTAGTACCGATAACGAAAATTGACTTATTGGCGCTAGTGTTCTATCAATTTCAACCATGGATGGTGTCACGAGAAACGTCGACTTGACCTCTCTCAGGTTTCTCCAGTTCTGGCACTTCTGCTGCTGGTTCTGGCTTTTACTGGCTTGGCACTGTTGGCAGTTTAGCCTTCATCACTGCCGTCATCTGCGTCTGGCGCTCTTACGGCTCACGCGTTATCGTGTCTTCACGCGACTTTTCGCGATCGTCTCGTATAATTGTAAGGTATTCTAAGCAGACTGTGAACATTTACGCGTGAAATGTCATGACGCGACGGCGACGACGCACCGACATCGTGTCAATTCCTACTCGCCGCGGGTTTTCCGCGTATACGACTCGCTAGGTCGCAGAATCTCTGATGAATGTTGGCGATCCTTGTTCGTGAAAGTAAATCGAAGCGGTGTGATTTCCTCACTGCGTCGCTTAAATGGTATGTTCGCCAGTATGTTTCCCTTTGTTTCCCTTCGCATGTCATGTGTCATTGATATCTGATGTCAGCCGATTGGATGTGCGTAATCACGATGTTCGGAATGATTCGGAACGATCATCGTAACAATCGGATACGTATTGAAATATCAAGATATTCGATGGTATTCAAGAGAAATCTGAAGAAAATCACGTGATTTCGTTCCGAATACCTTGTCGTAATTCAACACGGAGTTAAAGCTGTATTATTAATTTCTTATGGCAGATTTTCAGTGTTTTGCATGAGTACGTTGTATACACACAGATTCAATTGTCAAATCGCTAAGGGATATATGTGGATTTTTTGAAAGCTTTAATAACTTATGATGAATGCAATAACGCTGACGATGTATTTCTTTGAGTCAAGACTGCACGATTTTTTTTTTATTTTAAAAATTACTGTTGTGCAAATAAGTTTGATGTAATTATGTTTAATGTAATATTTACATATATATATATATACATATATATATATATATAATCTAAATTATTATTTCCTTTTTTTGTTATCTGTATAATTGAATCTTTGTTTACTTATATGTGTATGTACATACATATTTATGAACTGTAATTTTTCTTTTAAAACAGAATTGATAAACATGAAAATTTTTTTAGTTGCATTATGGAAAAGTAAATATTTTTGTTTAGTATATTTTAAAATATTATTTTTGTAATATTTGGTATTTAAGAAACTAAAATCAAACAGAAAGGTGTATATTTAAATTTAGAACACAAAATTATTAAATACAAAATATATATGATATTTAAATAACATAACATTTATATTTAAATGAGAAATAACTTTTTGTTATTGTGATATCATCTTACATTACAATTTAGAACAAATTTTAAAGAGAATTTTAATAAAAATTACAATTGCTTCATAAATATCTAATATTTATATTTGAATATTTAAATATCTGATTTGATACATTAACATCTAATATATATAGAAAATATATATAGAAAATAATATAAAAATATATAGAACATAATATTCATTTATTTAAATAACAGTTCTAATATAGGTTTCATGTTATTTATAATACAATTTTCTATTATTAATTAAGAAATATAGCAAACTTGTAAATATTAAGATTATTAATATTGAAATATTAAGATTCTTTCCAAGACTGTTGATTTTGATGTATTTCTTAAAATGTTATTTGTCCTAGGCTTTGCGTATTATGTCAGCGATAGTGCCAAATACACATAATGTAGTAGATCATGCAACTGAGAAGGAAAAATTATTAGAAGATGTATTAGTGTCTGCAAAAGAATGCCATGTCAGATTTGGTGGACGTGCAGAATTAGCTACAGAATCAGAAGCATGTGTTGCAAAGCTCTGCCATATATTTGAACTGATTTTTAGTCATGGGTTAAAGACAAATTATATAGAAAAAATTAATTCAGCATTCAGGTACTGTTTATTCTATTGTAATGCATTTTATATAAAATGAGAGAAAAAAAGATATATATATATATATAGCATATATAAGGGCATATAAAACAGACATGCTTTATGACTTTATCTATCATATGACTCATCAGATGATAAATGGAATTTTTCCTATTGATAAATTTATAGCATGAATTTAAAAAAAACACAAGCGATCATAATTATTTTAAATCGTGATATCACCTATGTCGGATTAACAGAAATATTTTTTTTTTTTTGCGTTGAAATATTTTTGCGAAAACCATATCGGCATGCAATTATCGTTTCTGAAATTAATTCATTTAAATGAATATATATAATAGTTCAACATCTTAACATTCAGACCGTAGTGGCGCTTCGTATTTAAAGTAATGTATTTAACATAAATGGTCTTGTTTCCTCTTCTTCTTGTCTTATTGAGAAATATTTTTTATAGACATGTATCTGATTTGGTTTCTGGTGGTAATACAAAACCTGGCAATGTAGCAGATATAGCATTCTGGCCATGCATAAAGGATCAACTTACTTGGCACGAGCAGGAACGTTTTAGTATGTTGAGAAAAGTTCATACGGATTATGGTCGAGGGAGAGCATGGCTGAGAGCTGTCTTGAACGAAAGATCTCTAGAACGACACTTACATGCCATTATAAATCCTAACACATTGTCACCTTTTTATGAAGAATGGGCCTTTTTACTTGATCAAGAAAAAAGTTCTGTGTTACCTAATGTAGCAGCAGGTATTTTTTCTTAAATAGTACTTTATCGTATTCTTATCGAAAAGTATTAATTAATTAATCTTATTATGCACATGTATATTTATTAGGTCTTGGTACCATTTTATTTGCGATAAGAACAGACAATGAGGAACTTGATGATCTAAATGGAAGAGGAATAGACAGAAATAGATACGCGCAATCAGAACCAATTATTTCTACAGTAATACCAGGTATATATTAAATATAGATACTAAATTAGGATAGAATATATTTCTCACATCTATTAAAAATTACATAATTCATAACTCATGAAGTTGTAAAATTTATTTATAATGTTTATTGTAATTTTACATAACTTTTCTAATTTTTATTAATAACAGTTACTACTTATTTTGTAACTTTTTATTTTTTGAATTTCTTAATATTAAAATTTTGTTTAAAAAATTTAAATTTGTAATTATTTATTTAAAACAAATTAATAAAGTGAAAAAAATTAACTTTTTACATCAATATCTAAAAGAAAAAATTTTGAAGCTATTGTAGCGTAATTGT
Source organism: Acromyrmex echinatior (assembly GCF_000204515.1). The sequence continues at coordinate 810,352 of NW_011626971.1, forward strand.
TAGTATTGAGTTATTAAGTATTATGCTAACTATTCAACAGAATCGCTTCCGTCTGAACAAGAAAAGCGAAAAAAAAAAGTGCAAACTCGTATAATTTCTTTTGATGATGATCATGAGGAAGAAGAACGCAGGGAAATTGCAACTTCTATTAGCGCACCACCAACATGCCCTAGTTCTCCTACGATAACGCCAACAAAAGATTCTACTTCCTCATATTTATCAGATTGCCAACCTCAAATGGATTCTAATGACAGCACAGCGATCAATACAAAACTTCCGGACTGGGAACAATGGTGAATATCTTTCACAATAACTATTTATAATATAATAATAGATACAAAAAAAGATTTTTTCATAAAAATCTTTTAATGTCTACAGTGAATCTTTTGAAGAGGAGAAAATATTAACTCCTGTAATAGATACTGGAAATTTGGGCGGCCTTGTACCTGTTTCATCACTTGATCAAACATTAGATGATATGTTAATTAGTCTGCCAAATTACTTAGATGTAAGTTTACATTTTATTTATTTTTTAACGAGAGTTAATTTTTTAATTATTATGAATGTTTAACAATTAAAGCAGATTTGTGAACATATGTAAATATTTATAATAGAAATTTATATTAAGAGCAAGATAGTTGATACAAAACATGTAAGACATATTTTTTAATTTTATTTTTATTTAGGATTCATCAGAAGTAACAGAACCTGCATTAGAAGCAACAGAACCATTAGTTGGTTTAGATTTTCATATAGATCCAGAAAATTTAGATATAGATACATTACGTGTAAGGCTTTTAGCTATGACGGAAGTGCTGGAACAAGCTAGGGAAGATGCTATAACAAGCAGATTGCAATTAGCTCGTTTCCAGAGGCAACATCAACATTATTTAGAAAGGCATGAATTACAATTACAAACATTGAACAGGTAATTATGATTGTTTACATGATTAATTTATTAATTATTATAGGCTTGATGCTATAAATGCTTCAAAGCATTTGTAACGCCAAGTGGACCGCATCCATTATGCATATATGTATATGTATGTAGGGCATCTAATATTAAATGGAAAATTGTTATAGACAAGTAGAGCGGACTAAACTGTTTGTGAGTCGAAAAGTCCTCTATCATTTTATAATTTTTATAATTAATTAACTAATATCATTAAGGGGTTGCGCACAATCAAAAGAATAGGAAACAGAGAACATAGAATAAGAATTTCAACCTATCCATTTGTCATGGAATACACAACTTCTGATAGATTGAAATTCTTATTTTCTGTTCCCTGTTCTCTATTCCTTTGATTGTGTACAACCTCTCAAATCATATGCTTGTATTTGGCCGAGTGGATACACGCTTATTCGGCGATTTTTAATGATTACTACTTAACTAATTGCGAAAATTGCAAAATGGTAGAGGATTTTTCAACTCACTTTAGTCCACTCTTACCCATAAACGGCCTTTCACTTAATATTAGACACTCTGTGTTACACATATATACAGATTGAATTGTGTATTTAATTATCTTAATTATTTTCATAATAAAGTTGATATTGTTTTTGTTCTTAAAAAGAGACACAGCGATTAATAAAAATATATTCTAATTTGTAGAGTTATTTAAACTGAATTATCGAACAAAAAAAGAAAGATATAATTAAAACCAAGTGATTTATTCTATTTGTAAATAGATATTGATACATAATATAATTTATTTATATTTAATAGTAATTATTGATACATTTAAGCTACGTTCGGGGAATGTGCTATCAGTATTATTGTGTTATTTTATCTTTATCGTTCACATGAAATGATAAAATGATGGAATACCGATAACAATACGCTCCTCAAATGCAATCCTAATAATATAATTTATATTGATTTGATTTACTTTTAATTATATAGAGAGAATGAACTCTTACGACAGCAACTGCGTAAGTATGTCACTGCTGTTCAGATGTTAAGACGAGATTCCAATTCCACAACAGTATCCGAGGAAGATCCATCGTTGGACTATCACAATGAGGCGCGACAATATGAAGAAAAGTTAATACAAGTTGCAGATATGCATGCCGAGTTAATGGAATTTAATGCTAGATTGACAATGCAATTGACAAACAGGTATTGTATTAATACAAAGTCGCGCAAATAATCTTGTAATATTTTTCTATACTGTTCAAATTTTATATAGAGATAGATTAGTAAAAATGCTACAAACAGAATTGGAATGTCTCCGAGGACCGTTAAACGAGGACGATTTACCTGCAGAGCCACCATGTCTTATTCACATATGGATTCCATCGGCGTTTCTTACAGGACAATCATCTGACATCCATCATGTTTATCAAGTATCGTCTTTTGTATTCTAAAATCTTTTCACTAAAGTGATTCCCATAATTTGCATATTTATTTTGTTAACATAGATTTACGTACGCATAAGAGACATAGAATGGAACATTTATCGGCGATATGCTCAATTTTATGCGCTTTATAGAGAACTAAAGAAACATGATACTATTGTTACAACTTTCGAATTTCCACCAAAAAAAACGATAGGAAATAAGGTAAGTTGTAAATGTATTGAAACATAAATTCGTAATATAAGTAATAGCAAAAATATTTAGATGTAACAAGTGATTATTAATGACTTAGGATGCGAAATTTGTGGAAGAACGACGGCAAAAGCTACAGCAATGGTTACGGCGTGTCGTTGGACGTATAGCACAGTGTTCACCTGTATTTGCGTGTAGGCCAAACAGGCAGACGCTCGTGTCTCTGATGCCTTTCTTTGGGTAATTTATTTAATCTACAAGCATCATTTTCAATAAATCAGTGCTGTCCAATAAGGCACGAATAATTCAACTTGTTGGACAACACTGCTATAAATTTCAAAAAATTTCTTATAAATATAATTATAGATGGTATATCCACTGAATTTAGCGCTAAGTATAACTATTTATATTTAACGCTAAGTACAATTAAGTATATGATTTTCGCATTTATTTGAAAAATGATATATATCGGAATTTATCACTTTTAGTGCAAAGATGGATCACTGATTCAGATTATCAAAAAATTCCATTCTTAAAAAAAGATCTTTTTTTTTAGTATATTTTTATATTTTTGCCAAAATATTATCATCAGTTTCTATTTTCAGTGATATTCCTAATGCTGAGGAATCGAGGAAAAATAATTCTGCAAGAAATACTTTTTCTTCCTCCCCTCAATATATGGGTTTATAATCATGACAATTTTTATAGCCAATTTGTACATAGTGAGAAAGAAATCTTAATTTAACTGCGTCAGACAAGTATCTTGTTATATACAATATACACTGTTGATGATGAAGCAAATAAATATTGTTGCATGTATTTATGTAAATAAGAATATATCTATGCACATGTGACAATATATGATGCTCAGCATGTGTATGAGATTAATATGTAGCAAAAAAATGATTAAAAGCTGGTCTTTTCTATGCAAATAAGATTTATTTTTTTTAATGTTTTATTACAAAAAAAAATTATCCCAATCTGAAATCCTATGAATTTGATTACAGAAGAAAGTTTAAAGATAATAAATTACATTATTTTTATTAAATTCAACGCAATATTAGTAGTTTTATATGATCTATGAACCCCAATAATTAAATATAATTACATGCTATAAAAAATAGTAATAAAACAAATTAATGTTTGCTCAAATATATATATATATATATAAGCATTAAAAATACATATACATATATATATACAATTGTTGAATGAAATATAAATTTATTCAGATATATATCATAACTTTTTTTTAAGAATAAAGGAAATAACTAATAAGTAATATGAATTCTCTTATTCATATAATTGAAACGTATTAAATAAATTGTTATCTATGATAAAAAAAGTATTGTATAATGTGTATCAAATAACAAGATATCGTTTTCTAAAAAGTTTATTTATGTAAGGCGTCTTAATAGTAATATAAAAAGGTACATTTTTTCATTTATCCTTTATGACAAAAATAAAGGTGCATATTGTTATTGGAATAAGTACATATAATATTATGCCGATAAATCAGAGTACAACTAATCGCGCATATAAAAACATGAATTTTAATAACTTAGATAAGATATTCTCACTATGGAGAGGTAAGATAATAAGAGGACTCATGAGATCAAGGATATTAAAAAAAAAATAAGTATATCTCGAAATAAATCTGCGCAAAACGCAAGTAGCACTTTCGGCTCATTTAAACAACAATCCATTTTTTACAATATATTTGTACTAGGCAACACTTTGGCTGTGCTCACCTTTCCATATTGAGAGAAGTTCTTTCTTCCTTAATAGCATGGTACGCTTAGAGTTACAAATATACTTGTTATTATTAACGGTTTTTTTTCTTTTTTCCTATAATCGACGAATAAAGATCATTAATAATTATATCATTTCATGAAGCCATCACGCAATAGTCGATGTGTTTATATCAATGGCCAAACGAAATATCATGAGTTTAAATTACATTACATCACAATCGCAGTATTGTAATAATTATATTCATAAACATCATTATTAAATCATGTCATTTTCTTAAATAGCTATGCAAAATGACAATTAAAATTTTTAATTTTTCATAAATCATACAGGGTATTTAATATAGATATACAAGATATTTAATGTAGATATTAAAAAGCACAAAATTTTATCTAATATTCTCAATGCTAACTTTGTTTTATATATTTTTATACAAATCCTGAATACACATTTGTGATAATTGATGAATATATTGAAATATTATTAAAACTGCGAAAACAGATATTTAACAAACTATATTATATCGGATGAAATAGTATCGTAATATTGAAATTTATTTATGAGATAAAGCCAATAAATCGTTTAATAACGAACAAGAATATACAATTGTTTCAGAATGATATATATATATATATATATA
>NW_011626971.1:825355-1027445 GCF_000204515.1 Acromyrmex echinatior
GATGATTTTCTGCGCGACGGCCGGAGGTATTCCCAAGCGATAGGTTGACGGCGACGACGACGACGACGGCGACGGCGGCAGCGGCGGCGCGACGACAATGCCCTACGCGTCTTGTCATTTGCAATGTTCTGCTGCTGGCTCGGCACGCGCGTCACGTGACCGCCCGTACTCGCTAGCCATTGGTGGCGCGGCACCCGCGGAGCGTTCGGAGCGTTGTACTACGCGAGGACGTGCGGCACACCGCGTTCCATTCACTACCACCGTAGCAGCCAGCACCGTGGCGAGTGTAGTAGCTAGCGTCCTATCGGTGTCTCGCTCCCTCTCACGCCGACGGCCCGTCTCTCTCGCGCACTCAGGGACGTGAACTCCTACGCGCTACTCGCTAGTCGGGTATACTTACTACTTTGCGACCGCGTGATAGTCGCTCGGAGCAGTCCAGAGCAGTCTGTTTAAAGATGACATAGCGTGACGGCACGACAGCTATTCGGTCAAATTCTCATTAATTTTATTTGATTTGGATTACTTGCAGTGAAATTTCTACATAATTTACCGTCTACTGATCTCTACTCTTTTTTTTTCTGTCTATCAAATAGAAAAATTAATTCTATTCATGCTAATTTAAAATATTGCAGATATTATTTGATAATCGCTGATTAAAAATTACTGATTGAAGTTATCTTTAAAAATTTGTAATTTAAAACTCTGAATAATTATTATAATTTTATATTTTGATTTAATAAATATGCAACAATTCAATTCCGATGTTAAACAAAATAACAAAATATTACAGATATTTGATAAGTTAATTGTCGATTAAATTACTGGGAATTTCATATTTTATAATTGAAAATTTGCACGAACGATTCAATATCATTGTTAAGCAAAATAAGACATCTCTTTCCTAAAATTGTATATATTATTCCAATTATAATGAATGCTTAAATAATTGTACATATAATAATCTTATACGTATCTATTGAGGCTACATTTCAAAACATGTGCTCTCCAAGAAAAATTTTCTAGAGATAAGATAAAGATATATACTATAAAATTTTCTTTCTCTTTATATATTATAGAAATATTTTCTATATACTAAAGATTCTATATACTATAGTACATGTGTGTACGTTATGTGTATTATATATTTCGAAAATTTTTCTCGGAGAGAACGTTTTGAAATGTACTCTAAGTTGAGAAATTCAAAAAACGTGACATTGAATTTTATTACCTTGACGGGAAAATAAATTTATCTTCAAGTATTCTGTGTTTAATTAAAATCACTAGGTCAATCAAGCTTACATATTTATTTACAATGTATTTTATATTACAGCATGATGGAGTCATGATATATAAGTGTTACAGTTATAGCTGACGTATGACTAGATTAAACAATATCAAAAAATACAAACAAGAAATATATATCAGTCTGAGTTTGCATGGTGTTTGCGATGGGTGGCTGAACGATTTATATATTTAAAAAAACAAGGAAAAAAGGATACTGAATCAATTAGTATGCTACTTATGATAGACACTTAGGCAACAATAGGACGTTGACATACAACATAAATCAGGCTTAGCTTTTAGGATCAGACTTTGAATAAAATGACACATCTTCACGTTACAATTCAATGCGTTACGTTCTCAATGACTCTATAGATACGTCGAATAACAAATAGGACCAGAAATTTCGGAATATAGGTCTATATATAGTTACGTAATTGATACACATCACTGCGACGAAAGTTCTGATTTGATTCTCGATCTGCAACTCCATTTCCATTTTAACACTTTGAACGTTATGTCACACATACGTAAAAATATTTCTTCTAAAGATATATCTTGCTGGAAATTATAGAACTGAATTTATATATTAGGGTATACCATGATTTTTTCATTTAATTCTCATTCATCATTTATATGATTGACCCAAATAGCAAAATGCCAGTCAATTTAATCATGTGATTTTAAAGTAGATTCTTATTCACTGTATTCTTTTTAAGTTTTGTTTCTGCCATTACGATTTGTCAACCGTAATATAACAGAAATGTAATAGAAATGGAGTATACCTTGCTATGATATCATAATGCAAGGCTTGCTTCGATTTCTGATACATTTCTATATTAGGAATAACAATAGACTGTGCTCCCTTATTGCGAAGTTTTGTTGACATAGGCTGTGTTTCAAAACTGCTAATGCCGAAAATCTGAAAATAGTGTAACTACAGATTTTCAGCATTGGCAATGAATTTTGGAACACAGCCCTTTATATACAACACACAATTTGCAATATATGCTCTTGGCAGGTTTAACCATCTGAATGAGTGAGAAGAATACGTTTGTCCAAACGTCATAATTCCTAAGAAAATGTAGATATGATTCGTAACGATCAAAGTGTTAAGTGCATACACAGATCAATTTGAACAAAAATATATATATGAATCAATCGTCGTGAGATATAAACTGTACGGTGACATCTTCTCAATAAAGGCACTGTTATGCTTTTCGCTAAGGACTAACGTGATAATGCATTTTATAGTGACTCGTCGTATTCATACATACAAACAAGCAATATGCGACGGTTTATATTAAATTTAGCCTATGATAGATCACTCTGCAAAGCAGTTCACAAGGAATGTCGTATCTCTACGAAACAATCCGAAAAATAGGAAGCTATTGAAAAACTTTGCATTCGTTGCAAAAATGCAAAACTCATCATTATCATTAAAATTTCATTTTCATTAAAATTTAAATTGCATGTCATGTAAGTTCAATATAACTTTGCATGTTCCAAGAAAAATTTTTACGATATAACAAGAATTCTCGTCGATATTAACATGGCAAACGATTCTAAAAAATGCAACTCGTATGAGTCACGTAAAATGGCATAAAAATATTAAGACTAATTCTTTTAAGAATTGATTCTATATGGATATATATATATATGTATAAGTATGTTGCGTGAAAAAATAATCAATTGATTCTATGTGGATATAAGTATGTTGCGTGAAAAAATAATTTGCTTTTTAAAGAAATAGAGATTGTAAGCCGTACGTATGTAAGTTTATCACTTTCAGTGTCAAGAAGTAAGTATCGAAGGATAAGTAGATATGCATCATAATGATATTTAGCTAATACTTCATGATTGTAATCGTAGTCTTCAGACGGGCATTAAATATTTCTGGATGTACAAAAAAGAAATTGAGCGACGCAATAAATCCCTTAAATTTTCGTGCCAGTCCCTCATAATTTATCCAGAATAACTTAAACAATATATATGTTGTTAAATATGTTTCAACAATGAAGTCATTTGCACGGTGAAATTTATAAAAATTGTCCTTTTAATAACAATTCAGTTATGATGAATGACTGTAGGCCTTCAAAAAAGTGCATCATTGTCGAAAGAATCATGTCTTTCACGAAATTTAAAAAACATCTCTAGATAAACAAACCATGTCGCCAATTCTATCAAAATGTATGATAATACTGAAAAGATATATGTACAATTTTTATCATATATTTCTAATTATTTGCGTAGCTATCTTACACTAATTATAATTTACGTTTTTCTTCTTAAAAATCACGTAGTGTTGAATTTCTTGTTTGTTAGGAACACAAGAAACTTTTGCAAATAATAAATGCTATGAAAATAAAATAGAAGAAAAAAAGAAAGAAAAAATGAAGTATAAGAAATGTAACAGATAGAAAGACTAAAAGTGAAATAATTTAAAAATATTAATAGTTTCATAAATTTAAGAAAAATGTTTTCATGACTTTAATTAAAGAAGATGCTCATAGTTTACTGAAACATTTTTATCTCAATATATGATATCCAAGTAATCATATGATGAAGCTTTTCATATGATTGATTTTATGTAATACAAAGCTCTGCATTCTATCATAAAAAGGATGTATTTTAAAATAATATAGAACGGCAGTGTATATTAGATAAAGAAAAAATTAATACTGTTATGAAAATAATATTTTGAAAATAATATTTATGAATATAATATTTTCAATTGAAAAATCTCTTTAAGCGTTAAATCGATCAATTGCAAATATTAATTAAAATATTTAACAAAAAGAAGTTAAAGACAAGTTTTATCTAAAGTAATATAAATTTATTTAATTTTAGATTTATTATTTATGGTTTTGTTTTATAGGATAAATATTCATATAACTGGATTTGAATTCAATTTTATCTTATTATAGATAAACTTATGCTTGTATAATCTGTCTAAGAAAAGCGCGACAAATCATCAACGATATTTATTGTTTCGTATCATTTTACCGCTTCATACTTCATATCATTTTATCCGCTTGCTTATAAATGCCTTGGATTTTTTGCAGCCGTTTCCTGCGACATTTTCGATCCTTTCGGGTGCATGAAAAGAAAAATAGCTCAAATTTTTTTAGAGCGTATGCAGCACTCATCATTAAATATGTCGTTTTCTAGCAAAAATCAGACAATAATTAAAGACTTCGTATAATGCGTCATAGGAGAAAAAATTCTATCTACTCGTTAAAAAGTTTTTGATATAACAATTCTTAAATAAAAGTTTGTCACGCTCTTATTAAACACACTATGTGAAATTTGTAGAAAGTATGTCAAACAATAATTGACAATGACGATAATTAGACAACTTATTAATACAAAAGCGTTCTACTAATATTTTAAAAAATTTGTTAATGAAACAAATATAGTATCTTTTCATTGTTAAATTGCTAGTCAATTTAACTTGTGGCATTGTGCTGCGGTAGTTCAGTGAAGTTTGCGTTTCAAGACTGAAAAATCATTTTGACGCGCAGTTTAAAGAACTACATATGTAGTATATAAATTCACATAGAATTATACAAGCACTTAAAACCCAGTTAGACCGTTAAAAGTATTGATTCTTCTATTGATTCTTCTATTGTGTACAGTATCTTTTCAGATTCACTAATAATGAAAAGAAAAAGATTATTTTTCGATTGAAGATTCTGTGGCATCTAGATTACAATTTTAGAATAATTAAATTAATTATTTGTATATATTTTTTATGTTTTACAACATTCAATATGATAAATTATAATTGCAATTATCATATATGAATCTGTGACGTGCAAAGAAGACAAACTTTTAAACTTAATTTTAAAATCAGGAAAGAATTATCATCCACTGATGTATCTAGATTAATCATCAACAACGAAGTTGTTTTATGCATTCAAACGATTAAATATTAATCGCAATGACTTAAAAAATTATCAAATATAAAAAATTGTCACATACATACAATAAGTACTGAGCATTTCGAATGACTTTGTTTTACAAATGGTAAGAACTTTGTATTCCCACAGATATGCAGAAAACAAGAGAAAGCAACACTGAACATAAAAGAAATTAAATAAATTTAGATGAAAAGGCAAACTATAAACGGTAATATATATGGTACTACATATAGCAAATCGAAGTTAAAATAGTAATGTCAAGTTTATTTTGACAATCCTTATATGCTCAATTCGGTGCTGTATCCTTATTATCATAGGATATCTCAAATTCATTCATTTTTTTCACCTATTTAAAATAGTTTAAAAAATTTATAAAAATTTATAAATATACTTTTAATTTTGTAGAATAAATATTCAAACTTTATTTTGGAAAATAATAAAATGTAGTATAATATAATTATCGAAGAAGTCATAAAAGTCGGACAAAAATGAAATATATGAAATTTTGAAACAAAATACAAGAACTCCAAGTTCTTAAAAAAAAAATAAATAAATAAATATAATTTTCAAAGTACACAAAAATAAGTGATGAAGAATAAAAAAAAGGGAAATTGATAGCTGCGTCATATCTCGATGTCTCCCTTCACAAACTTTTTTAAGACAGAATAAGAAACGCCAGATCCGTTTTGAACAGAAATCGATCGAACATGAAATACCCAGGATAATAGAGAAAGAGTTTATGTCAAGTTTGACATTACTATTTTTTATCTCACATCTTATACTAATTTATAAATTATATATAAAAATTTATAAAAACATAGGCATTATACATTCATAATATGTGATGTTACAAGTTCCACAAAAAAAAACCTGAATAAATAATTCTAAATTAGACTGACTTTTGGTACTTTCGCAATGAGTTTTCTTCCCCTTTGCGATTTGAATTTTGATGATTAAATAAATGACTTTACCAGTATCTATATTTTTTTATACAATCATTGCCCAAGTCCACCACCACTAGGTGATTATCTGGCAGCACAGCTATGCCTGAGGGACGTCGCAATTTCGAACTGTGTGAATCGATTTCGGTTAAGACATTACCTCCCCCTAACTTTAGAACTTGTATTATGCTACGACCCTTATCTGTACGAGTACCGATAATTTTGCCATCTGCGTCTACAGCTATTCCTCCGTAGATACCTTTTCCTATCACATATAAATTAGATATGCTAAAATTATCTTCGTTACACGATAAAATGTTTCCTATTTTGTATAATATGTCGCAGCAATATGTATATCTCGATTCATTTACAATATTAATATTTCAAACAAATATATAGTTATATATAAAACTTACCTTTGCCCTCAGAATATATTTCTTCGGAGAAATCTCCCTTCGCGGAAAACACTTGAATTCTGCTATCGGCAACTAAAATCTCACCGGCCGGACCAACAGTTACAGAACTGATTAGCTTGAACGTGCTTCTCTTACCAACCTGTTAATGTTTCATGATGACTATACGAAACAACTTGCAATGAAAATTTATATATGTATTTATGTAAATAAAAATTAACCTGGAATAGTATCTTGCCGTCTGAATCAAATACGAATACACAGCTTTGACCATTGTCAGCGACAAGTATGTGCCCATAACTGTTGTCCACTGCAATGTCTATGGGTTCCTAGAACATAAAAAACAACGTCACAATTAAGAAATATTTAAGTGTATTGTGCGTGTTTGCAATAAAAATTACTAACTTGAAATGCATTATGCGTGAAAGATCGGATTGTATCACCTAATGAAGTCATTTCCGTAATCTTTCGCGTTCGCCAATTCACGACTACGAGACCTTGTTGAGATATACCTATTCCCGTACAACTGCGACCCTCTAAGCCTTCATTATTTATGTGCCTTTGAAACTCCAAATCACAATTGAGTACCTGAAACAATATGAAAAGAATTAAATACTTTCTAAAATATCATGTATTCTCTATATTGTTCTAAACAAACCTTAATACGAGAATTTCCAGTATCTAAAATATAGATCATTCCCTCATCGTCCACTGTGACTGAAACAGGCTGATGAAACTCATCTTTTCCGTTACCACGTCTTCCATATGTTTTAATAGGTTCATTGTGCTCAGTCGTATCGAAAAATAGCGGATAATCTTTAATAGGTCGTTCGAACACCGACACTTTCAAAACATATCGACTTGCAGTTGGTGGCCGGAAGTAAATTTCGTAAGTTCCATTCTCCAGATCTTTCACTTCTGTCTCAATAGGAACATTCTGATTTTCTGCATGCATATTATCAGCAAGCGTCAATTCGGCGCTAATAAGATCACCACCGACATTTCGAGGATGACCATGATAATCTACCGTTTCGACTACGACGATTGTTTGTAGCTTTACTATTGCTAGATCCTTCAATCTGGCTCGGCATAAACCTGATGCAAAAGGCATATATATATATATATAAAATATGTCGTATTATAAGTATTTTTAAAGCATCTGATTCATATTACATCTTGATGTTAAATTATGTAGTTATGTTATGTATATCGGAAGAAACACACGACGCATTATAATAAATGAATAACTCTTTTTAAAGCAAGAGAACTTTACTACATTATTAATCTTTAAGATACCTGGTAATGTTGTACTAGAACGTACTCGTCCCACGTTATTCAGTGCTTGCTCTAATTGAAAGAGAGCATCGTTATGATTAAACTCAAATGTAATAAAGGCATTCTCCTTAGGTTCGCTGAGAGCGGTTGCTGCATCAAGCTGATCCGACAAGCTATTAATACGTTGAGTAATATTTCGGACCTCGACCTACAAGATTAAATCTCACTTGTAAAATGATACGCGCGAGAAGTAATGTTATATCAATATATTCTTATTACCCTGTACCTGATATTGCAATCCTTCACATTCTCTCTCCACTTTGGTTTTCTCTGCCTCAATAAGAGAATGTTGTTCTTCAAGTACGTGTTTCTTATCACGAGCAGCAGCGGTTACGGCAGCTTGCAATTCCGTGCGACGTTTCTCTATCTTTGCGATAATCTCAGCGAATTCCGTATCTACTGCGCTCAAACACTTTTCCGTAGAGGCTTCCAAACGTTGCAATTCCGTGCTCACAGAATCTTGTGCCTGTGTTAACTAAAAACGTAACTCTTAATTCAGTAAGGATCGAGCTATACATATCTCATTATGTGTATGTGTGTGTGTGTGTGTGTGTGTGTGTGTGTGTGTGTGTGTGTGTGTGTGTGTGTGTGCGTGTGTAAATTTATATGCGTTATTTGATTACTATGCAAGTATAGTAAAACATAAAAATTAAGGAACACTATTACAAAAAATTTTATAAGATATTTTTGCAAAAAAATTTTAAAATATAAATAATATACTTATATTTCAAATGGATAAAAATATTATATATATATTTACATCAACAGACGTATAAAGCATATAAAAATAAGTATATAATATTTAAAAAATAAGAATAAAGCACATTAAACAATATATTGACTTATTAATATAAAACATAGTTAAAGACTAAAAAAGAAAAATTAGTTTTCACCTTGGATATACACTCATTAGCTTTATACAACAATATTTCGGACATTCTTTTTATCGCAATACTAAAAGGGATAATTGTATGTTCTGTGCATCCAGGTGACGTTCCTGCATGTGTCCCACTAGTACACACTGTACAGAATACTGTATCACATGTTTCACAAAATAATAATTCCTGATTTATATGAACTGAACACTTTGGGATGACCTGCAAGTAAATAGATATAATGATATTGAGACTATTTAAGAAAAAAATTTATCTGTATAACAAATTGACAATATTCTGCTCAAATATACCTCTCGTCTTTGTCGAGACATAAGGTCCAGCAATTGGTTTACGAGAAAACTTGGGGGCAGTGCAGGTACTCCTCCACGAGGAATAGTTATTAATTCTCTACAAATGGGACATCTAAATGCTCCTGTCTCTCGTGTTTGAGACGCAGCAATTCTTGTTAAACAATGTAAACATACCTATAAACAGAGATTATCAAGATATATAAGATCGAGATATATATTACATACAATATATATATATATATATATAAATAATTATATTTAAAAAATTACATCACTCTTCATATTGTCTCTGTCTATTGAATGACAAATAAACATATATATATATATATATATATATATATACACAATGTGCAACAAGTATAATTTAAATAAAAATAAATTAAAAATATATATATGATTCATACATCATCATCATTATATAATCAATAATTTGTTTAAAAATAACTTCTTGTTTCAAGACTTGAAAAAGTTTTTGCACATGAAGATAAAAGTTTCTATAAAACATTTTACGTCAACTTATAATTATTAAGATAAACAATACATTTAAAAATTATATACATTCTGTTATTCTGTTATAATTTTAAAATATTGTTGGAAATAAACTAAAACAAAATACGTTTTTGATAACTGTACAGATCGTTCTCTCAGTGACAGTCGATCAATTGCTTTTTGCATAAGCGTGACCAAAACAATACATCACGAGGTACATCTGCCGAAAAAGGAGCACTCACTGTATAGCTAAACGCAACGCTTCCATAATGGATATATTCTAGTCGCCGCTCTAAAGTCTGCGCTCCACCATCCGCTCCACCGTCAACACGCACGTAGCCCTGTTACTCGAGTTTTCTCGGAAATCCTGAAGAATCCAACGATCACGATACATGTCGCGCTAATACATCAATTCACCCTCACTGTCTCCGGAGACAAAAGAGAAACAGATGATCCACGAAGAAACCACAACCGCGTCGTCGACGAATAACCCCGAGCGTGTTTGGCTGGATCAATTCCGAAAATCCAAATTCCTCGCAAACGAAGAGCCCTCGGAAACGCGAATCGTTTCCGAGCGAGCGACCGACGTGTTTTCTACGTTAGCGACCGCATGTCTCGTGGATATATAAATAAATCGCCGAGACGCTCGGCGACCACCGTCCACGGCGATGACGAGAGACGTGCAGAGACGTGCGCGGCTGTCTCGGGATCTCCCGATCTCGGCCCTTTGTCTACCTCCGCTTCTCGCGCTCCATTACCCGTATGAGCGGAGGGAGCGAATTCACGGACGCCACATCAAATTCCGCGCGCCGCATCACGTATCGACGGTTTTGGCGACTGATTGTTTTCGCGACAAAGAGAGGGATCCTTTGGCTGAACACTTTTTTTTTTTTTTTTTTTTGGAAGCCTCGATCGTGGTCGAGGTTTTATCGCCGCGCGTTTCGCACACACGCGGGCGCTGATCACGCGAAATCAACGGGGACGACGTCGAATCTCGGCGCGGAGCATTTTTCTCAAACAAAACACACAGACGGACGCGCAGGACAACGACAATCAGGCCAACGACAGTGGCAGCGGAGCCGCATCAGCTGCAGAGCGCTCAGCGCAGCGAGCGGCGACTCACGTTCGTGTCACAGCTGCGCGCGTTCATCGTCGGCACTCCGCCGATTCCGCGGCTCACGGCTGCAGGTCTCACTGGCTCGTGCCCTGTGGCTGCCAGCATCACCGTGGTATGTGCTGGCGTGTGCGGGCATCACGAGCACTTTCGATGTCCAGTAAACGAGAATTTTGAAAGGATTTTGAAATGGATTGAAATTGATTCAGATTTTCAGAGGTACGCATCTGTGAACGTTGAAATGAATTCTTTTTATTCCTCCTCCTCCCTCGGGGGCGAAAATTTTTCTCATTTTTATACGAATTGGAACGTTTTCCAGAAATACTCAGAAATATTCGGAAAGTTTGCACTTTCTTTCAGAATTTTTTACACAAATGAATTCTGAAATATATTCTGAAATTTCTCATCTCATAATTTAAAAAACAATTTTTTTTGATTTTTTAGATTTTATGTAACATTTTCATCAGAAATTATACTTACGAAAAAATCTTAGAAATTTTATAATTAACACGTATGAAAAATTCTGAGAAAAGATGTAGATTTTCTGAGAAATGTTCCAATTCGTATAAAAAATGTGAGAAAGTTATAAAATTATGTAGAAATTCTGAAAAATTATAGGACAAATTTTTTCACCAAAGCAACACATTTTTATTTATTTACAGAAATTACATGGAGCACATTCCTATGCCTTTGAATATAAAAAAATTTCAGTTCTTTAAGTGCAAATACTGTCCAATTCAAAATTCTGAATAGGAAATGCGATTTTTCAATCCAACTGAATCCAAAAAAAATTTTTCCATCCAATTGAATATATATATAAAAAAAGTAAAACTAGAATACTATGAAGGCTACAAAAGTATGCACTCAGATGGATTCAAATGGATTAAAATTTCAATCCATTTTAATCTATTCTCATTTATTGGTGGTTCTCATAACACAATTTGATGATTCTTACCCAGTAAACACAAACTAATAGCAATATAACATTAATATCGTATAACTTTTTACTCACAATATAATATCTCTAATGTACTCTCTAATTTTTTTTGGAGTGGAATCTCAAAGATTGAAGCCTGAGCCATTCCTGAAAAAGACTCGATTTTCAATCTATAAGAGTAAATTTATTCTAAACATTTTAGAGAATACAACGTGTATTGTATTACATTTATATTATTGAATGGGATTATATAATAATATAATTATAATATTAATGTAATATTACCGTTAATCAGTGTTTACTGATCGAGTAGCGGAGTAGCTTTGTTTCCGAAGCAACTCGAATTGTCTCAAATCATGATGACTTTTAATTTTAACGAATTATATATCGTTATGTTACAATTTAAAATAAGTGGAAGCTTCAAAGTTAAAAAAAAATAAACTAAAATTAATGTAATGCCTAACTAATTGAAACTATGTTAAGACAAACAGACTTTTACTTTAATTGGGAAGTGCGTATTCTGACAGAATACGAATTACGAGAAAATCTTACAAATGTACATTAATTTTAATCTTTTGATTTATTTTTATTCTTACTTTAGACTGCACTAGAACTTTCCTTCCTTTCGCCAAATATCAATATATCTATTTTACTTTAAATTCCTAAAAATGTACACTATAGTTCAGCTATAGAAAATTAATCTTAATTGGTTTAACTTATTCTTTATCCTTTTTTTAATTCTCTAATTAAAAAAAAAAGTGAAAATTAAGTTAAGTTAAAATTAATCTTGAGAGATTCAAATTAATTTACATTGGTAAAAATGGATATAATTTTATTCTGTGTAAAAGTATGGATGTTTGAAAACAAGTTTTTCGACGGTAATGTATATACGGTCCTGGAGATCGGTCGTAAGAGTGGGAGAGACAGCAAGCACGAGGCTGAATCACGGAGGAGAGCGTGGGAGAAATAAGCAATGTATCGCACGACGGCATAAAGAAACACGCGTACACGGCCGTGTATACCCGTGAACTCTCCACTGCGCAGCCTGAAAGGTGCAGCGACCGGTATGTTGCGCTCGTACTTGTGGATGCACGTGCGTGTGTGCGTACTGCGTGGAGTCGCATACAAATGATCTCTCGAATTCGACATTAGAGTATTAATCGTGAAGCTTCAAAATGTACTCAGACAACACAAACATTACAAAGTAAAATCAGGACGTTTGTCTGATAAGACATCTTAAAACATTTTTGCAGAACCGTTTAAGAAATGGTTAAAGATATCTTGAAGATGTCTTATGTTCTGATTTTAGACTTTGTGTTGTTGAGTAATAGTGAATTCTCTCAATTAGATGCATTTAGTGCACACTGCTATACGTTAAAGCTGTCGTACATAAAATGACGTAAAATTGTGCGTTTAATGTAAATATAAAAATGAATTGAACTATGAAATCCCCAATATATTTTATTACTGTTAAGTAAAATCTGTATTTTATAATTCGAAATATTTGCATTTTATTTGTATATAAATTTAATATGCACTTTTTAATATGCACTAATTATGCGTTCAATTGGTTCAACACTTTCTGATCTTACAAAAGAATGAATATACAATAAACAAATAAATGAATGAATAGATAAATAAATAAATGTATAAAAAGAATATAAATATATGTATATATAAAATTTTTTTAATAATAAAAAATAATATTTTTGATGTAATAAGATATCATAGACAAAGATATTATATACATATACAGAATGCTTATATAATTTAAATATGAAAGGAATATGTAATTATATTACAAATATTATAGATGCCTGTAAGAGTTCCAAAAGAGAATAAGAAAGTCGAAATAATGTTAATTTGATGCCATACCAGAATTGTTGATCGAATTTATGTCATTTTTTTATCATGATTCGATCAATATGATATTGAGTCTGTTTTTTATAGCTAAACTAGTGTGGAACTAGTTTGGAACTTAAAATGAGATAAATATATGTTTAATATTTGGCGAAAGCGAGAAAGAGAATTCTAATGTAGTTTAGTGCAGGAATAAAAAAATTAATCTATTTTATTTTGACTTTCTTATGTTCTCTCTGAGTTTTTATTATCTGAGTTTTTTTCTCTCGCGCATTACCTTGGATACGTTTCATTTGGCGCTCACAACGCTCGCGGGTACTATTTGTCTTTGTTAACATTTAAATAACAAGAATGAAATGATTCCATGAGCGTTGCGAGCGTCGATAATGTCTTCTATCTATTTATTTAATTTTAATGAATTTTAACTCGTGTAAGGGATTTTCCTTTTGAGCATCCGTAAAGAGTACTTGAGTGCGAATTTTTGCGCCAGGCGTTTTTAATATTTTATATCTTCTGAAAGTTAAACACGAAATTAAAATAAAATCTAGGTTTTTCAATGTAAAATTTTCTAATCAATCGATTGATAATATTGAATTTTCAAAAAACAAAACATTATTCATTCAAAACTGCGTGTTAAGCAAAACTAATTTCCTTAAATACCTATAAGTTGGAAATTTTGCTAGTGCGAATTTACGCTCAGATGTTATTTAAGGGTTAATAGTATATTTGATACGTGATGATTTCACTTTTTAACAATTTACGATGACGACTTCAAATATTTTAATTATTCAATTCTTATTCGATTACGATAGATGAAAGATTTGATCTGAACTTTACAATTATTTCATTTTTTAATATACGCACTGAAGATACAAGTCAAAATGCAATTCAATTTGTTCCTAGATATTAATATTGTTAAATATATACACAATAATAATTTCCACACCAAAGACTGCATTGATTCTTACAGGCTTTTCTATAATATTTGTTTTATGATTCTCAGAGCCTTATTTATATTAAATTTAATTATATTACGTTTGTACAAATATATATCGTAAAAAATATATAATAGAGATATATTTATAATAGATATATTTTATAATAGATAAAAGATATAAGATATACGTGATACTCACATGAAAGGACAGCAGCTCATGAAGCTTTCTTTGATAATAACAAATCTCTCTAATTACTTCCGCAGGTAAGAACTGAATTGTTGTCAGCCAAGAATGACACTTTACGCGGTCATAACACTTTCTTTCATTTCCCTTTTATGAATAAAGCTCACACCATATTGATCCCTCGATGTTTAAAAATATCCGTAGCAGCCACCTGTCTGATGCACAAGATAAAATTTATGTCGCACTTGTCAAAACGATATTGCTGCGTCAATTAGTTACGTGACATTTTTTTATATCCGTCGCGAAGGGATCTTGATAAGTGTCGTAAAAATAACTTGAAGTATTTTTAACGCGCTTTTATCATTTTATTAACGAGTCATGGCTGTTAAGCGCTTAATAAAACAACGCACATACGGAATTTCACTAGATACAATCTTTCTTCCTTGCAGACGTGCACATCCGTTGATTCATTAAAGGAATCTCTTCAATGTCCCATTCGAGATCGATACCTGCTCTCACGTGCGCAGAAGAAACGTAAACAGTGTCGCGAGCGCGTATAAACACAGCGAGCAGAAAGCGCCGTCGTGTCGCGTACTGAGAAACCATATCAACGTGATATCAAAGTACAAGAGATATTACAAGAGACAGCTATCTCGCTGGCGATGCGTTCGTCGCGGTGCATTAACCCCTCGCCCAGAATCAATGATCGGCGGAAATCTGCGAGTATTTGGACAAACGTCACGTTTTGACGCCTCTTCGAATTTCACCTATTCGAACGAGGATCTCGAATGTACACCTTTTATCTTTCACTTTAATTGTTTCACAATTTTCAAATCTACGAAACGGAGAAAAATTGCCAAAAGTATATAAAGTAAATGTCCCAGACTGTATCTGTGTCGCGGACACTTAAATAAAATTTATTATTAATCTCAAATGCTACTTTTGTTACGATATATTATACAAAGATTACAATTGTAAATTATAATATTATATTTAAAAAAGTATTTGAGATTAATAATGATATAAATGAAGTTTAATGTAAATGTCCGGACATACATATGTACATGTTCGGTCACAGGGATGTTTACCTTACTTGCAATAAGACTTTTGCAAGAGGAAGGAAATGAATGTGAAAGTAAACACACACGAGTGAAAAATATTCGATCAAGGCGATACTTCGCGCCTAATAATATTTCTCGTGAATTTCCAGTTCAAGTAAACTGTGTAAAATGAACGTGAGAACCTGAGATCAACATTCACGAACGCTTGCAACGCAATATGTATGTATTAGTGTTATTATTCACGTAATAGCTCTCGAAGGTATTTCGACGCGCAGTTTCGCGCGCGCGGACAAAAATCCAAATATCTCTTACCGAGCGACGAGACGTAAAACGGAACGTAAGACCGCACGACGGCTTAAGCAGACTTAAGCGAGTCTGTGTTATTCTGTGGGAGGCTGTTGCCAAGTAGAAGACGTCGCCGGATACTCACTTATAGATCCCGGGGAAGTTTCCTTCTGCGACGCTACATCACCCGCGGCTGCCCGCGACGGGATGGATGGATGGATGGGGCGAGGAAGTCACAGGAGGCGCCGCTCCGACGGGGACATGATAATCACCCTTCGCGTTTCCCTCGGGGACGGTGCAAGGACGAGGAGCGAGTATCGATCTCTCGCGCTGCAGCAGGTGTCACACGGCACCAGCTGTCGTGCTTCGCACTGCAAAGGCAGCAACCACGGCGACGGCGATGACGGTGACGGCGACGGTGACGGCGACGGCGACGGCGACGGCGAGGAGAGAAAGAGAGGGGTTCTCCGCGCACGGGGGAAACGAAGCGGGGATGAAAACACACCCTCAGGAGCACGGATCGCGCGCATGCGCGCGCGTCACGCTATTTGGGTCACGCGGCGCGGCGCGCGATTTATTCGACTCCGGCTCGAGGTTCTCGAGACTCTCGAGAGTACGGTTCGCGACTTGGACTTGGATCTTGGGTTGCCGACGATGATCCGGGTGCACGAGTACTTCCGTGTCCTGGACGCCGGTCATGTAACTTCGAACAGAATTTATCATTTTCTGTTCATTCTGATTAATCACACAACGAATACAGGTCGATTAATCCGGGAATGATCACCTGAAGTATTTTTATACATCCCAGCTGCGAAAAAATGTGAATTATTGTAAAATATTGTTTTCTCTATCTATTATAGAAATTTAATATTGAAAAATAATGATTAATCACTTACTAAAAGCATTGTTCAGAGTTTTTAATACTCAGAATAAATAATTTCCAGTATTAAACTGGATTTTTATAAGCGATATTTTATATATTTTCCTTTTTTTAATAACTACTCTTTGCGAACTTTTAAATATGTAATTCCATCGAAAACCCGCAATGGAAAAGCGTTATATTCATTAAAGTTTTTTAAAGTCTTTATTTTTTATACTGTCGTAATAAATTATTTAACGTGCATATTTCCGTTTAACATTAGTTCCTAGTTACTAATTTTTAGGAAACCAATTAAATTCACATCCATGATAATATTCTCAAATACTAATAAATCGGAAAATAAGTCGAATATATCGATAATGTACAATATGTTATTAAGAATATTGATTTTAATTGGAGTATAAAAACACTTTAGATAATCGTAAAAAAAAATTAGGTGACTATTCCCGGGTTTAATGTACCGATGACGCAACTGTCGCATCATTTACTACTACAAGAAGCCACTGACGCGATGTCATTAATATATTACTATATGTTAAGCTTTGTTATTCATTGGCTTCTATTATATAAGAACGCCATTGTTTGGCTATTAAGAGAAGTTAGGTGCTCTTATATCAGCGGTTTTTTGTTTTTACTTTAAAATACGTTAAACTAAATTGTATAAGCAAAATCCATTAATGACTTCCAATGAACTTGTCATTGAAAATGTTGTTGGCAATAAAAATATCAAAGAGTTACATGAACGTGTGAAATTGAGTTTGAGTTTTTCACATTTTTTTTTTAGGAAAAAATTACATAATTACTCTACCCTGATCAGTTTTCCTAAATCCCTTTTTTCGAATGGATATAATGACGAAAAGTTCATTCAAAGGAGAGGATATTTTGTTTAGTTTAGAGAAAATAACAGTTTTTATATTTGGGAAAAAACGATGAGCAAAAAATCGTTTCTTATTTGCAAAAACTCAAACGAGTAAAAAAATTTTAAGGTTTTTTTTAAGTAACGATATTCGCAGCCTAATCTTATATTTAAGATTGTCTTAAATATGATCTCGAAATACAATTGACTGAATGAAGTATTAAGATCATTTCAGATTGTGAGATCAGACTTCGACCGGTTTTCTAGCGAAAGTAAAAGAGTATCTACAGTAGAGCAGTAAGCCTTAAGTCGTAAAAAATTGGTCAATCATATTTGATTATTCTCCTCACACTCGACAGTGATTAATCAATTTCTTACGGTTTGTTCTATTATAGACACCGCGTGTCAGTCGAATGTAAGGGAAGAGATTAAGATGATGTTAAAATAAAAACAAACTGAATGAATACTCTAATAAAAATAAAAATTAAAGTTAAATATAAAGGGGAAATAACAGAATCGTAAACAAAGCTTCTAGGAAACAAAATTGAGACAATGAAATGTAAAAAAGAGCGTAAACACTTCGTTTACATTCTATTGTCTCAATTTTCGTTTCCTAAAAGCATCGTTTACGCTTTTGTTACTTCCCCTTTATATTTGACTTACACTTTAATTTTTATTTTTACTACAGTATTCCGGTCATATTTTAAAATCATCTTAAGTAACGACTCAAGATGCTAACACGATTCTGTGATTGACTTACATCTCTTAAGATGTCATAAATCACAGAACTGTATTAACATCTTAAGAAATTAAGACTATACTTAAAACAATCTTAAATATCATGTTTAACTATTAGTATCAATCTTAAAAATAAGACCAGATTACTATCCTAAACAAAATAGTTAAATTAATAGCGCAAATGGTGAAACAATTTACTTTGCAATGTCGCTACGTCTTCAGTAAATGCACAACTATCTGTTGTAACTTTATGTTTAAATGATGTATTATAGATTTATAAATGGAGGCATGATTTATGATTTTTACCAATAACAAGCAATTCCAAATTTTGTAGTAGCATTCACGATACTTGCCAGGATCTCCTCAATTCTCCAAAAAGAATCCCACATCGGATCCTCTTCTAATTTTTGAGAATGAATACCGGTACGTCTCAAGCTGATCATCTTCAATATTGGAAGAATATTGGTGTGTGTGCAAACAATTGATTACAATAAGGCGCGAGACGTTCGATGGAAGTGTTATTGCGAAACGCATCCTTTGCCTAGAATGGCCTAGATTCTCAAAAGATCTCGAAGAGATATTGCGAGAGTCTGATCGCGCGTCGATCTTCTTCACTGTCCACGACAACGATGTTCCGCCGATCGACCGGATCGCCAATTTTGCGCTTTCTCTGTCTCCACCCTCGACTTTATTCCGCGCGCGAAAGCCACCACCTGCTGGCACAGTTACGTGCTACGACGTTTTTACCTTAAAGCAACGTTGAATACACGCTCGAGCATGCGCCCCTGGAAATGGGTCATTAGGAGCTTGACCGAAATCTTCGGCCAGGATTTCGCGCTAGTTCCTTAAACTCACCGATCGTTAATCAACGAGAAACGGCGCGTGACTTGCGCGTTTTGCACAGTGTTGGAAGACAATCCTCGCGATCCTTTTCGTCAAATAAAAGGTCGACTTAAAATTACTTTCGCATTTACTCTAAATAACGAAAGAAATAATCGTTTGACAATTACTATGGAAAAAAAATTAAATATTTTATACAAATTTTTGTTAAGATAACATTTAAAATTTTTATATATATTTATACATAAATAATACTTTTATCAAATCTCTTCTATTGCAATAAATAATTAATTATATGATTTATATATACCACAAATTTTTTTTTAAATCCTTGCTGAATACATATAGAATTATAAACATTTTAATACATTTTTATACATTTGCACGCATTTTAAAGTTTATTTTAAGTGCATGCTTCTTGTCAAAATATCTTATCTAAACATTTTATAATATAATAATAATAATAATAATATACTAGGTGATTTTTAAATATTTCAAAAGATGTTGAAGGATAATTTCTCACATTAATTTTCAAGATAAAAACTTCATATAACTATATGCTCGAAATAGTTTATTATTATAATTTCAAAAATACAAATAGTATCAGAATTGAAAGAAAAATTTTATTTTCATAAAATTTTAAACTTCTCAGGTTATTTTAATGAAACTTTCATATTTTTAAAACATACATAAAGTTTCATCAAAATAACTCGAATAATTTCCGAAATTTTTTGATAAAAAATTTTATTTTCAACTTTGGCTGCGTTCTGTTGCACGCATAACGTGCACGATGATTTTACTATTCTTGTCCACAGAATATTAAAATAATACATCATGCACATTATACATGCAACGAAACACAGTCTTTGATATTCTGTGTCTTCGAATATAATAATAAACCGTTTCGGATATGTAGTCATATATATAGCCATATGAAGTTTTGTCTTAAATTTAAAAAATATAAGGAATCACCTTCTTAAAATCTTAATCTATTTAATGATTAGAATACATATATACATGTATACATGTATCTAAATGTACATATAATAAAATACTGTATTTCTTTACATATATTATTGTGAGAAATTAATTGTTATTAAATTATTACCGAATAATCAATAATTATGATAGGTAAATATGAAATATGGTCGCCTCTGCGAAAATATTTAATATACCTCAATATGCATGCAACTAATTTGTGCATTAAGTATTTATGAATCTCTGTATATATACACACATGTGCGTACGCGCGCGCGCGCGCGCGCACACACACACACACACACACACACACACACACACTAAGAGGTTCAGTCTGCTTAACACGACATACTGTCTACTGTTGTTGAAATTATGCTAATGTCAATTATGTACAATTGCAATATTCAGTTTATCTAGATCATATTACTTGGAAAGCGTAGGCTATCATTTATGAAATACGCATTGCGAATGGATGTCCCGGTTTTGTGTCCCGTTTATCACTAATATTATCAAGCAGTTGCATAATATAAGAAAAAGAAAAGTAATTTAACAATTGATAAATAATGAATTGTAATGTTTTTATTATTTTTATATAATCATATATTTCATTTTGCTTCTATAACACAGCACAAAAATATTACTCTATTTGATATAATATTATATTAATATTATGCGGATAAATTAATTGTTGAGAAAGTACGTTGTGTATTCCTTTTCCGATCTTTTTGATCGTCGTTTGTTGAATTTTCAACATCAACTAGGGAGTTATAATGGTTTCAAGTTAAGAAAAAGAATGATTTGGAACACACAGACGGTGCAACACGTTTGTTTAGTCTCGGCATGCAGCTACAAAGTTTAAGTTACTTGCTTGAAAATCTCTCCTCAACTTGAGTTAGTTATTTATAAATGTTTAATTATTAATTCTCATATAGAATGAAAATTCGATTTATTAGCTTATTCATTACATTACTTGAATTATTCGGATTACATTATTTATTTCACAATTTCATTTCTATTAGAAATGAGTTAAATAGGATTTACATAACGTAAAGAAACATATTTAAATAAATATATCCTACTGGAAGAAAAGATTTTTATAGTTACATAAAATATTTTTCCTCATTTTATTTCTTTATTACATGCAAACGAAATTACTTATAGTAACGAATTACTTTAAAAAAATCATACGCTGTAAGTGCTGATCTCGTAGTTGAAATAAAATTATTTTTAACTATTTTATTTAACAATTATCTATCTTTTTATTGCCAGAATGAGGACCAATTTTTGATAGAGAATATATTTATCATTGTTATATGTAAAATTGTAATTGTTATAAAAATGTTCGCAATCCATTTATATGAATTTATCCTGTTGGATACAGTCGTTGATCCAAATCAAATAGGAAGAAACTCGCGTGAATACATCTGGTTGATTCTTAGCGCAAGGTATTCCCCAGGACACTACACCTATCTGCTCATTGTCGGCCACCAGAGGACCACCAGAATCACCCTACATACATATGAAGAATATAACAAATTTTTTTGGTAAATGCTATTCTGACTTCTGATTTTTAACGAATATTAATTATAATTGCAATTTATACTGCATACATATATCTGTATTGTGTATAATTAAAAACGATTATTGTGATTAAATTAATATTCGATGTATATGTTATATTTAAAACATATTATCTTTAAAAAATATATATTATGTATAATATATATAATGTATATAATAAATATATATAATGTATATATAATAATACATATAAATATATATAATTTAAAAATATATATAATACATTGTTTCTATATTTTAAAATATATACTGTTTCTGTAATGAAAATAATTTAGAATTTTTCAATTTAAAAATTCTTCAATTACAATTTTCAATTAAGCATTTAATATATCGTGCTAAATGCTATCGATATATATAAATTGTATTTATAAAAATGTACGATAAATATATATCATGCTTCTCGTAACGAAAAGGCTCTCTTCCTAAGTACTCAATCAGATTAGAATTTACTTACGTGACAGGCGCCTTCGCCCCATGTGTTGAGTGTGCAGATATTATTTTTGGTGATGCGATAGCTGCTAGCTACGCACTTCTTTTGATTGATGACCCTGAGCTGGATATATTGTAAATCGTTCGGTGTCTTTCCCGGATACTGTAATAACCCACACATAAATAATTATTTAAATTAATTTGAAAAATAATTATTTAAATAATAATTCGAATTACTAAATAATCATTTTAATTCACTTTATTATTTAATTAACAAGGAATGTTTCAAATGTATAGAAAACGGACAATCTTGATCTTATTATTATTTATATGTACCATATATAATGTATATGCATGTATTGTATTTATTATAATTTATAAATATGCAAAGCTAAAATTTTTATGTTTCTCAACATAATAGACAAATAAATAAGTATTTTATATTTACATTAGTAGTACCCCAGCCCGACAATGTAGCCGGATAATCGGATTTATCAAAGTTTTTGGTGGACAAAGCAATTGGTTTTACTTTGTCTCCAAAAACGATATCTTTGTTCACTTTAATTAATGCGATGTCATGCCAGATGAGGATGGAATTATAGTAAGGATGTACCCATTTCTTGATCGAGAAGTACTGATCACCACCTTTGTCTAGAGTATTTGTGCCCAATACAACCGTGATAACCGCGTTATCAAGACTATAAACAAAGATTATAAAATTATATATAATAATTAGCCGTATATAATAATTCTGTCAAACAATTATCTCTTACCGTAATATTATAATTAGGCATAATTATATTATAATATAAAAAGAATTGAAGCTTATTTATTTTTTAGGAGATATGATAATATTAATCAAAATTAATTACATATATTATTATTAATTACATATTGTTTTTAATATAAAATAAATTTAAACACGTAATTAATTATACATGTGTTAGGAAAGTGTCTTGTTTAATTGTTAATACAAATATATTATTATATGTAAAATAATCTATTCTAAGAACAGTTATCACATATACCCTGACATGCAATGAGCAGCTGTAAGGATGTGTCTTTTACTTATCACGGAACCTCCACAGAAGTGATTATTGTTTAAACGAAGAGATGCTTGATAAGGAAATTGTCCTTCATTGGCAAGTTTGCCGCCCACGATTTTTGGGATTTGTTGAACTGACTCGTCGGCTACGTAATTATAAAAAAACTTTTCATATAAAAAGACTTCGTAATATCTTACTATTTACTTAAAATAGAATTATGTTCAATATTAATTTATATCAAAATTTTCGACTGCTTTTCATGTTTTTATTATTATTGTTTAATTTAATAAATTGAAAAAAGATTCTAATGTGCAAATTGCATCACACACAAATGCAATAAATTATTAATAATCGCGATAATAAATTGCAATAAATAACAAAAAATAACAATATGTAAAATAAACTTTTAATTTTATTTAATACATTTAAGATTTAAATATAGATTTAATTTATATGTAATTTAATAAAACAAAGGATGCATCCGGCTAATATTTAGTTTCCGGCAATATATATGGCCGAAATTTTATATTGAAATTATGTGCATCATGGTGTAAATATCCTAAAAACTTTTATCGCTGATATATTTTTTTAGAAATATATCAGTCATAATAAAAGTTTTGACTGATATATTTCTAAAAAAATATATCAATGATAATAAAAGTTTTTAGGATATTTACACATCATTTTAATATAAAATTTCGGATGCATGTGTATTGCCAAAAACCACAAATGCTAGCCAGATATCCGATGCATCTCTAAATAAAATTATTTTCAACGAAAATGGATCTTGAATTTTTCAACAATTTATTACAAATTTATGATCCAAAAAGAAGAGATCCTGCATACATTTTATTAGTTAATATTTTTTGAATATGCGTGTTAACATGTAAAAAAATTTCAATGTATAGAAATATATAGGAATCTTATAATATATTCTTACCTGACAATTCATGTATATTTGCAATAATACTTAAAATGTAGAGTAGCGATAACATTTTTAGCAGACAATAAAATTAATCAGTAGAACTTTACTTTGTTTTCTATAGCGTTTGATAATTTAATACCAATTAATTTTTACACTCGTTTACCACCAGCTCTTATATACGCAGTAAACGATGATAATTAAGGAAATGTTGGACATTTAAATTTAGGTCAGACACCGGGCATAAAAAGAAAATACATTGTCCGGATGTATCTCATGCGCGATGCGATAGGTAAAATGATATGTTGTCGTGCCAGTAGCTACGAAAATTTATGACCGGATATAGTTGCTATCGTTGCTGTATAAAAATGCGTACTGCTAAAATATATAAATTGCAATTTAAACTTGATTTGGACTATTAGGCAATGGAGATGGTAATAAATCAATAATCAATGACGATGGCAATAATCAATAATTAATGATAATATATGTAATATAAAGTCTAAATATATTGAATTATTAAAATTTATTTAGATAATTTACTTACTGATACATTATATTTTTATGAGTTTAATAATGAAATAAGTAAAAGCATCATTTGTATATACCTATTCTTTTCGCATATATTTATATTTTATTATTGTGATTTTATGCATTCAGAATTATTTGTAAAAAAACTGAAATTATTTTATTTAAAACATATTTTTCCTTTAAGTGTTATTTTATCATTGTCATTCAAATATTTTCAAAGAACACAACTTAAGACAAAATACAATTACATAATTAACGATACAATTATTGTAATTATTATAACGGTGTAATTATTGCTACAAAAAATACTAATTATTACAAAATTTAGAAAAACGTAATTTAATAACGTAATTTAATATAAATAATAAATTTATTAAAGAAACTTTTGTGATACATATATACGTGTTTAAATTCTCAATGAGAAATAACTTGAATCGATGTCGAATCGATATCGAATTGTCGTCAGGATCATCGATATCGATTCGACGTCTAATTAACTATCGATTATTTTTCATCGTGTCATGCGTACTTCCACTTAATATAAAATATATACTTAATATTAATTAATATAAAAAATATACATTATATAAATTAATTTATATGAAATACATTATAAAAATGAAATATATTGGCGATATTTTTAAAGATTACGTTTTGCATGTTTGTATAAAGAAAATTTGAGCAATGACTTTATTCCGTATTGCGAATTTGTCGCAAGCAAAATGTGTTATATTCCGCGATAATTTTATATTTCGCAATATCACGTCATTAGTTATTCAATTTCACGGCAAGCGATATGCGCCAGAGATATTTATAAAATTCACTTCAACCTCACACTTATCTCCTAATACATTTGCCAAGTCTGGTGATTCGATAACGCGTGTGTTTCTTTGATATGCTACTATTCTGACGCATTTTCTTAAAAATTCAATGAATTACTTAAGTCGGAAAAAACACGAAAAAAAATAAAACAAAATAATAAGAAGATAAATAGAAAATTAATTTAAAAATAATATCAAAAAATCTTATTTTATCCGTACGAATACCTTTCGAATATTTTTATATTTTAATTAATAAAAAAAAAATGAAAGTTTATTTTTTAAATAAACTTTCATTTGTTTACGATTTAAATAAGTATGAATTTAAATACATATACGTCATATAGTATATACAACCGTTTATCTTCTTTTATATTCGTTTATCTTACTGTCTCCATTACACTTATTACTTTATTGACCTTTAGACAAAAGATTGAAAGTTACAATCCTCTTTCGTGAAAAATGTAAATGCCTATGAATACTTAACTAACATATAATTATACAAGGAACTTCGGAGGTAGGTCGCAGAATTAACAGACACAATAATGTTGCATTTTAAGTTTTTTTTTTTATTAAAATAAATCGAAAATAACGCGAATTGCGACGTTGCATTATCAAAGAGTCAAAGCCTACATATCGCGCTGAAACTGAAACATTCGCACCAATATTCGACATATTGTTATTCCAAGCACGAAGTTTTGCGTTTGATTTCGACTTCGACGTTGACCCATGCACGGTGTTTTGCAACGCTCGTAATCACGCCTAAACGAAGTCCGTATAAAATATGCAAATATAGATACTCACAACCAGAAATTAGAAATAAAGACGACACCGTTTCGCTTATGTTATAATAATGAAAATAAATAAAAATAAAAAAGCTCATAGCAGAGCCTTTATCATGTGCTATATTGACTGCGTTCGGTTTGAACATTCACGTATTGTAAATTTCATCTTATCTTCTTTCCGCAAGTAATATGATAAAGATAGAATAAAACTTACAGCGTGTCAGTACCCAAACTAAATACAGCCATTGTTCTCCTTTTTTTCTTTTTTCTCTTAAACAATGTAAGCAATCTTAGTGAATATTTTGCAAATACAAAAGCTACATTATTTCGATTTATTACCTGTAGACTCCCTTGTCCATAGGTAACAAATGTTTTTTAAGTATCTATAAAAAGTAAAATTGTAACTTCCGCATAGATGTCCAGTATCACGCAATCCGCAATAGATAGTTTTCATGATATATATAGGATGTCTTACTCAAAATACTATAGCAAGGTTTTTGAAAAATTAAAGTAAAAAAATTTACAAATAACTTTTTTAGTCAATTATAGATTACGTTTAGATGGTCATCTATTCACGAGTCGCGTGTGGAGTATTAATGAGCACTGATAAGCGCGCATTTCAGCGCGCTCACTAAAGGACTGCGAACAATCAAAGGAATAGGCAACAAGAAGAGAGCAAAGAATGTTAACTTATCAGAAACTGTGTATGCCACAGTATATGGTTTCTAATAGGTTAAAATTCTTATTCTTTATTCCCTCTTCCTTTGATTGTGCGCAGTCTCTAATACTTCATCTAAATGTAGTTCATAACTGGCTATATTTAAACTCTTGTACCTCAGAAACTATTGCTTAAAATAAAAATTTATAAATAACTTTTTTATTTAATTTTTTGAAAAAACTTCCTTGCTGTAATATTTTGAGTCGCAAATTTTAATAATACCCTGTGTGTATGCACGCGCGCGCACATACACCACACACACGCACGCACGCACGCACGCACACACACACACACATTTATGCCATGTGCGCGCACGTGCGCGTATTATATATTATACACACAATAATCACCGTATGCCACACACATATTAAGAAATGGCATTCAAATTTTATGATTGTCTAGTATATCTGTCTTTCGAATAATTACATATATATTTAAATACGTCTCAATGAAAGAAGCTCCACGCCAATGGCTATTGGCGGGAATAACCGAGTATTTCTTTTATGCGATATTTACCACTCGATGTTCAACGTATATATTACACAAGCAGAGATCGAAAGCAATATTTTATAAATTGTGAATTCGAAGGTCTGTTCTTTTTCGAAGAATTCTGAACTAGTTCTGAACTAATGCAATATGTTAGAATGAAACAAACTATACCTGTTTTACTCTAATTTATTGTACCAGTTTAGAACTTGAGGTGGAAAAAGAATAAACCATAGATTTCGATGCTACGGATATACATGAAGATCTCTATCTTTTATTTATAACAATGAAAATGCGACAACCAACATAAGATCCCCTTTTGCATGTCTGTAGCAAGGAAAATTAAATTCACGAAATTATATCATTTTCGATCCTTGATTTAACAGTACTAAAAATAGAATTTTCTTTTCAAAACATTAAATTATATTAATTACTTATCTATCCAGGATTACAACATCGAATGTCAGCACCTTATTTCACTTACGTACAGAATAATAAACGTATACTTATTTAATAACTGAACTTACTATATAGTAAGGTAAATATAATCTTTTCATTAATTTTATTCAATTAAAAACAGATTGGTCTTAATATATATATTTTATCCTTAAAAAAATATACGTTACAGTAAATGAATACAGTTCATGTTGCATCATAGTAAAGACCACAGCATCGATAACAAATATACTGTAACTGCAAAATTAAAACTTTAAGACGATTGTCTTCCTGAAAATTTTTCGTTTATCAATTGTAATCAAACTAAATTATATTGTGATTAACTAAACACATTTTTTTAATGTCACTAATAAACTAATATGAAAAATAATTATAAAATATCGTTAGTGTACTTTTCATTGTTGCTGTCAAAAATAATTAAAAATAATATGGACTGTATAATGGATCAATATAAAACTATGATCTTTCTTTAGTCGCATTATGCTATATAAAACTGGGACAATATATTAAATGCAATTGAAGACAGATATATACATATGTATACATACACACATACGCACATACACATACATATACACACACAAAATATTCCGTTACGCAAAATTTGCAAATGCACCCTGAAGAATTAAAATGTATGTGGTACAAAGGCACAGAAGAAAAACTTATGCAGGATAATTCTTATTCTAGAATTCTTGGTTGTACATGACATTAATTTAGAGCACAACAAAATAAAAAAAATATATATATATGTCACATGTAAACATTGATTGATTACATTCTTTAACAAAAAAAAGATTTCCTTTTAAATATTGGGACAAGACTAATCATCTTTTATCATTTTTTGGTTGCTGAATACGAATACGTTTTCCAAATTGTTCTATCGCATTACAATTCTTTGAGAAATTTGATATTCAATTTGCAAGAAAAATTTTGTTGTAAGGGGTATTTTGCATTACAACTAGAATGTATGATATACTGAAAAAGTTTTATTGCAATAAAAATTATCCAATATTAACGATGTAATTAAATAATTTTTTTGGCTTGTAGCCCTTTTTCTTTCTCATTTTAAAATTAAGTATAT
Organism: Acromyrmex echinatior; assembly: GCF_000204515.1. The sequence goes on from NW_011626971.1 coordinate 854,447, forward strand.
GTTAGGATTTTCAGCTCTCAAAAAGATTTTTAGTCGGCTGTGGTTAATATTTATAATTGTTAAATACAAGGTCTATTGTAGAAAAACCGTAAATTAAGTCAACTATATTTATTTAAACATATAAGTGTTTTTATCATTGAATACGAATCTGTGTTTCATTAAATATGAACTTGTGTTAACATTAACGAATTCAAAATAACAGATTCAATACAGCAGATCAAAATTAAAAAATGTTTAAATTGTTACAAAATGTATAGATATCTTTCAATTCGTCAATTTTTTGAATTCGTCAATTTTTACATCGGATTCGTCTACAACGGTCTAAAAAATCATTACATTTAACTAACCATAATTGAAACGTAATAGTAAATTGTCAACGACTGGTTCATTTTTCCACAATAGACTCCATATTTAATATAATTTTTGAATATCTTATTACCCATAACTGAAAATCTTTTTAGTTGAGAATCCTAATATGCTTAATTTTGATTGCAATACAATTTTTCCAGTACGTCATACATTATAATATGACAAAATGTGTAAAAGCTTTTTTTTTTATAAATTTCTTCAAATTGTGATAGCAATTATATTAGTGATGAAGCAATTTGGAAAATGCACTCATATTCAGCATCCAAAAATTATGAGAAATGTCTGATTCCGTTCTGATGTTTTTTTTTCAAGCAATGTTATTTAAGTTATTTTCCAAATCATAACATTTTAAAGAAAATATTGCAAATATAAGTTTATTTTTTATACGATATATTCAGATTCAAATTAATATTTATTGATATTGTTCGTATCCCTTCCGCTTTTAATGAAACAAAACACTAGATGCATTCCCTATAATAAATGTATATGAAGAGAGAGACACTGTAAATCTTTTTAACTTGTATGTATTTCAATTTGTGTAATAATTTAGAAAAAAGACTGTATGGGATAATTTGTCACATATAACATGTTTTATACTCTAGAATTTGGCATCCAAAATAGTAAAAATTAAGAACCATATCCTGCATAATACTATATGGTGCTGTCATTTAATGTTGTCAATTCAAGTGCATATGTGAAAACGCGACATTCAATACTAGGTCACACAGTTCCGTCACTTATTAGCTATGAAGTATTTAAGTATATTATTTGGTTTTGGTTTGCTGGTTGTGGGCCAAGAACGAGAGACCTCTCTCCTCTCAATGGACAGAGTTTTGAAGACTGTAGTATCCACCGTAGGTGATAATTGCATTGGTGATGAAGGACTCAATTTCAAACCAGCCATTTCATTACTTGGTGATTCTCGAGGACCTCTCAGCCATACTTCCAGCTTGGTTTTCTTCGGTAGTGGTTCTACCTCGTTTTGTAAATCATCTTCCGTGTTCTGACTTGCCATGCATAATTTTGAGATTGGTGAGCACGAAAGACTTGAAGTAGCAGTATTCACCAAGGTCATCGCTGATTGATCTGAGCTGTCATTGCTATCTTGATTAATACTCATTGGTGATCCCTGATTCATTTCAGAAATACCTTCTTCAGAGCTGATGTCTAAAACGGAATGGACGGCAACTTGTTTGCACAAAAAAGGTGCAATACTACTCCTGCCATATGATCTCTCCTCGAACTTCGTGAACGCAACTCCCAGAAGTGTTAAGTGGAATGACTTGGAGACGTCGACTATTCGATGGAATAGCTTCATGGCAAGTGTCAACATTTTATTATGATCGTATACGCCGTTTTTTGTGGATGGTAAAAGATGTTTCGGCAATGCGCATTGCCTAGTCTCTCTCTTACCTGAAGTGGGTTTGTTCAAATCATGTTTTCTCACTGTTATTCTCATAGCAATAGGAATTCTACCATCTTCCATTGCTAATTCTGTTAATCTTCTTAATAGTGCACCTAATCGTGACTCTACTTCGGCTACCAGCGACACACTTTTGAATCCGTCTTCCAGACCTATGGATTGTTTCTTTCCAGACGGTTTTACTGCTGTCTCATCAATTCCCTCTGCATTGTCTTTCAGTCGTCTTGCTAGATCAATGCCAATTTTTAGTTCCAGATTTTCTAAAGGTATTCGACGTATATCGTCAACTGTCCTTATATTGTTTGATAATAATAATTCTGTAGTCTTTTGTCCAACACCAGGTATCTTGGATACACAACCTATCGTCGAGAGCAATAATGGACCACTGCAAGGAAAGATTAATGTCTGTTGATTTGGTTTGTTTAACGATCCTGCTAATTTAGCTACAAGTTTATTGTGTGCTATTCCAGCACTGCACGTAAGATGTAATTCTTCGTAAATGCGGTTCCTTATGTCAGCTGCTATTTTCGAGCCAATAATCAAGCGTGTATGACAACCGCATGGACATTCCTCTTCAGAAGGACCAAATATCTTGCTTAGTTCTTTTAAATCTTCAAATTCTGTACTTGAGTTGCTCATATCAAGTTCTGTATCATTCTGAGATTTGAGCTGTTTTTCTACAATTGATGTCACATCAAGAAAATTATCGTCAAAGCCCAGTCTTTCCACTAATGGCGTAAACTGATGCAAAATTTCAGATATTTTAGTCGAATAATGACGATAATTTGTTAAATCTTCTCCATTTACCAAAGCTAGCTCTGGACACAAGCGCAAAGCTTCTTGCACTGACATACATTTTTTTATTCCATATTCTCTTGCCAGATAGTTGCTAGTAACCACTATATTTTTTTGCTGCACACCTAATGGCCTTCCCTCTAATTCAGGATGATTAATCATTTCCACTTGAGCATAGAAGCAATCAACATCCAAATGGATGATGGTTTTTGAATGGTGCATAATATCAAAATCTGCAGTATCCATAGATGTTTATTACAGAGCAGTACCTTTGTAAATGATAAAAACTGTACAAAATTCTCACGTTCCACTTTTCAGAACTTCTTAAACTGCATCTGCAATAGAGATATATATAATTAATGAATGATCTTAAAGCGTTTCAAATAAGAAACTGATAATTCTTATTTTCAAAAGAGTTTTTACATGAATTTGTAATGCACTTCAACTTCGCAGCAAGATGAAAATATTTCCAGATAACGGATCGAAGGCAATGAGGATATCAGTTGCGCGTGAGAAACAGAACCTGTGCTACTGTTAGTTCGTGTGAGAGTTTTCACTCCCGAAAATTGTTTGACACTTTCGGTGGATCTACGATCCAATCTCAAAGTATGAGGCACGTTTCTGTCAATCGGCGATTTGTGCAATCGACACCGCAAAACAAAGCTCTCATAACAAACAGATAGAAACTTGTTTACAGTAAATCAATTCATTTTCACATGGTAGCCATGTTTTTAAATTGTCATAGATACAGATGATGTATACAAGAAATTCCCGAATCTATGCAGACCTATGCGGACCTATCGAGATATAAGATGGTCGCATTCATCTCGTCATGAAAACTATCAACAGATAAGAAATATTACAGAGACCTCTCGTGGAGAATAGTAAACTTCATATTTGTCATTTTGTAAAAAATTTACTATGCATAATGAAAGAAATATAAGGGGCTTTGCACAATAAAAGAAACAGGGAACAGAGAACAGAGAATAATTTCAACCTATTAGAAATCATGTATTGTGGAATACACAGTTTCTGATAGGTTGAAATTCTTATTCTCTGTTCTCTGTTTCCTGATCCTTTTATTGTGCAAAGTCCCTAAGGGTGCGTTCACATCCCTTGACAGAAAGACAAAAAACAGAAAACTAGCAGCTAATCAAGGTGTTCTTCCATGTGGAACTGCGAAAACGTTCGTGATTGGTGAGGCTGGCGTCCCATGGATCGAAAATTTATAGTGGAACGGAACAACGCGACCAATACAACTCTGCAGTCATTAATCTGCTACTCTGCTTTCTTTTCTGCGATTGTAAGGCTGCTTTCACATGCAGCATAATTTGCATCAACTAATCAAATTGTATCAAATTGTATCAGCTACTACGCCTTAGGGGTTTCGTACAATAATAGGAACAAGGAACAGAGAATAAGAATTTTAACCTATCAGAAACTGTGTACTCCATAATACATGATTTCTGATAGGTTGAAATTCTTATTCTGTTTTCTGTTCCCTATTCTTTTTATTGTGCGGAGCCCCTTATTCTAGTTAAGATAATTTGATTGACTAATGCAAGTGATGCTGCATGTGAAAGTAGCCTAAGGGTGAAATCACACAATGCGGAATAGGAAATGCGTCATTGAAACAATCACTCAGCGCTATTCCGCATTGATGTTGTGGAACAACGGAGTGCGTCATTGTTCTTGTAATAAATCGTCGTATTTTAAGAGGTAAAATAATTTGATGCTGATTGATATGATGGAATTGCGTAATGTCGAGACGAATGAAGCAAAATGATAAAATCTGAGTGCATAAATATAGATACCAAGTTAAAAAAAACAAAGATGCATTAGGTGCGATTTCAGTGTGCACTTTTCCATTACGCCAGTTTTGTGTGCTATGTTCACATGCAGAAAAAATGATAGTAAATGCGTTAAAGCAGTTCAAAAAATTATCATGAAATTGTAAATATTAATTGTAAAATATTAAATACTACAACAGTGATAATTGTTTTTACAATTTGAAAAATTATATTTTATTTTAATAAGTAAATTATTAACATGAACTTAGTTTTTAAATTATATTCATGTTGGATACATCTTTAACGCAACATGTGAATATAAATAGCACACAAAACTTGCGTAATGAAAAAGTGAGGAATAGCGCTGATTGGTTGCTTTAATGACGCATTCTGTATTCCGCAGTCCTATTTCGGACTGTATGATTTCATCCGAAAGGCCTGACTTAGGCCGGAATCAGATTATACATTGAAGATTGAGATTAAAGATTAAAGATTGAAATTTTACCAATGAGAACAAAAAAATTTTGGCTCCTTTTATTCTGATTGGTCAAACTTCAATCTTTTAATCTTCAATCTTATTCTTCAATGTGTAATCTGATTCCGGGTTTAACAAAGTCAACTTATCGTTTGTGCTTAGAGTGCAATTAGTGCAAAACGCTTGTGATTGGTTCCTCTCGTTCAGAGAATACTATTCCGCTGCATAGGTAGGTACCTAAAAAATTTAAGAAAAGCGTAATGCCTATTGCACATTGGACGTGATAACGCTTGCCGCGCGGCAAATTTAGACGCGATAACTAATAAACATATTAGGAGTTGTAAGCTTATTGGCTGCCGCATCACATTTTGTCGTGCGACAAACGTTTTTGCGTCCAGTGTGCAAAAGCCATGAGGGTACGCGGTTTGCGACACGGACTAGTAATAAACTTACATTATTAACATTGCTATGCACTTTTTAATAAAATTAATTGATTTAAACGCAATTATTAAGTAAATCTGTTTAAAAAAATAAAAGTGTGTATCGATAAAGTGTGCATAAAAATAAGTTAATATATTTTAAAAAATTCATACTAATGTGAATTTATTACTATATAGCTGCAAACCGCGCTCTATGTAATAATGTATCAGCGAAAGAAATAGGCAGTACGTGATACGCGGTTTCTTAGTTGCTTAGTTAGTTACTACTAATTACTGTACCGCGCTCCATGTAATCGCATCCTAAGGGAACATTTATATTGGTCGTACAAGCACAATCTGCGCATTGTATAGTTCATAAAATCAGTACAGCTATTGCTAGGCTACGACCTCGTTATACATTCACTTCCCAAGTATCGAATAACAAATAAGGCAAAAACATTACGTTTTTATAATGTTGCTCGCTTTCCAAAGGTCGTTGGTTGCATAGATTGTGCACATGTACAGTCATTTGGTGAGTTATCATATATTATTTTAATTACTTTATTTATCTATAATATTTATTATTATATTATTATATTATTTATATTTTCCAACTTTGCAACATTTCTCTTTGTCTTTTGAGATTACCGAGTCAGATTTCTTATTTTCAAGAATGTCTTTATATTGTACTAAATTTATTAATATAATTTTCTTTGCTTCGGAAAAATTCTGAGCACATTTACGTTGTAATTTATTTGCCATCTTTCCTTTATTCATTATGTTACTTGATGCTTATTATAACACTACGACACACTACGAAGATAATAAGAAAAAATATATATTTTAAGCAATAAGATAGGAAACAAGACCGTTTATGTTAAACAAATTTAAAATCCGAAACGCCACTACACATATATTTTAAGGTTTGCGCCTCATTTCTATTAGAACAAACGCTAAACCAATCAATATTCGATATTCTAAAGCGGGGAGTAGATTCTTACATAATACATGACACATGAGGCATAAGAAGATGAACCAATCAAAGTCTCTTATTTCGTTCCTTTGTCACGTCAGCGGTACTTATAAAACTTGTCCAGGAATGTCCCTGGCCAAATTACAAATTTTTCTTTACTTCAATAACCGACGGGGCACTAGAACTGCAGGGACCGCCCCTGACATCTTCTCCCCACCTCACGCGCCCTACCAGCATGGAGGGGCACCTTTTTCCTGAAAGCGTTCGGGTTCTAAAAACGGGACTTGCTCTCGCGAGCAGCGAGTTTTGAGTAGTAGTTCAAAACTTCCCGGGGTCGGGTCTGGTCGAAGAGAAACGGTCTCTTCCAGAGTATCGCGATTTCTAGTTAAATTCCTAAATTCTACTCGCGTGAGCAATCCAATCTAATCATAGGTACATCTTATTTAATCTTCCTAGTTAACCGCGTCTAATTATTATAAATAGTTATAACATAAGTCTGGATATGTGTGTAGCAACTGCAGAAGTTATAAAATACACTAATTACTTTTGAGCAATTATAAGTACGTATATATATTAATATTTGACGAAACCTCTCCTTTTACAATAAACGCCGCCGCGCGTATACGTTTATCGTTTAACTTGGAGATCGTGTGTGTGAACGAGCGGAATCAGCGCCGGCCAATCATCGAGCACCTACAAGGAGCCTGACCAACCAGAGTCCAGACTGAGCCGCGCGTTCCGCACCACGGACCGAACCACCAGCAAGATTCATGAAGGTATTATCATAGGTTTCTTCTTAATCGAAAGGACGCGCAACTCTCGATTTGTTACCCGCCATTGGTCCCCAGTTTGTCCAGGTATCAATTACCAACAGTTGGACCTTGGGACGTAACACCTTTCCGTGAAATAAAGAAATCTGATTGGTTGATTTTCTTATGCCACATGTTTTATGCGTTATGCACAGAGTCTGTGCTCCTCCCGTTTTAAGTTTCCTAAAGTTATGTCGCACAAGTTATCAGTTTAGCTAAACATTCTAGATGAAGTGTTCGTAGAACCATTAAACTGATGGTATATTCGATACATATGCACTGACACGGTTCTAGTGTTGCTCTGACACGCAAATGCAAATGTAGAACTACACTGGATTGATGTGACCTGATACAGAATTAAGTTTAAGTTAAGAAACTAATAACGTATATTACAACTAATGATAGTAAACATAAATATTTTCATTATCAAAAGTATTTGTTTTTTATCATATATAATTATATATTTTCTTGTCCGACTATTCATTCACAATGTCCACATCATTTTTAACTTTTGGTCTATCTTCTTTTATTATACATAACTTTCTATTTCATCATCACTACTTGTTTCTAATAATTCATTTATAACAAATAATTTTATTCTTTCTTCATCCATCATTTTGTAATTTTTTGCTGCCTAACTAGTTTTATTTGTTTGAACATCAAACTGCACTGACAAAAATGTCAGTGGAACATTTCTTGAACTTGTTCAGTTCATTCGGTTAGTCCGAATATAAATTCAGCACTACACTGGGTCAGTTTTCATTCATCAAGTTGCCGAATACGGCAACTTGAACGCACTGATACAGTGCGCACAACCCGAATGCGTAGCACCGAAAAAGTTTGCACTCAGTGCGCACTAGTACAGTCTATCGATTGTGCCATGAGAATTAATCTTAACCAATGTTTCACTAAACTGCAGTTAAAATTAAAATTGGTAGAAATAAAAAACGGCCCTAAGAAAGAAAACGGAATGTCATCTTATGGTCGCCGTTTTGATCGGAAATTTACAGCGGAACGAAACAGCGAGATCAATCATAATTGCGGAAAAAGCAGAGTAATGACTGCAGAGTTATGATTGGTCGCGTTGTTCCGTTTCGCTGTAAATTTCCACTCATGAGACGGCGGCCTAAGACCAGGATCCCATCAGCGGAAATATAGCCAATTTCCACCGTGCGGTAAGCGTTGCCGCGTTCTATGCAGAAATATATCCCATATATCCCATTGAGCAAAATAAGCGGAAGCGAAACACGCGAAATAATATAAAATCATACTTTTTATCTTATTTATAATACTTGTAATAATAAAAATAGTATTTTAATATAAATATAATAATGTATATAACAAACTCGTAAACATTAGAACTTCTTTAGCACTACAATATTTTTTAACATAATTGTAAAACAATCTTTGGCTGAAATTTGATTCCACTTCCGCGTTTACTGTTCAATGGGACATAAGAGAAAGAAAATAAACAGTATCATAGACTGCTGATTAATATCTACATTTATATTTACTGTAATTATCGAATTATTAACATTTTGCTGTTGTGTCCATATTAATGAAAAAGATAAAAAACAGTATGTAATCAATCGCATTATATGGACAATGACTGTAATATACATCGACAGCATATAATATTGAAGTGCTGTAACTTTCGTTCATTCCGCAAATTGTAACGGTGAAATTATAGCGAAAATAGCGGAACTACTATTATTCGTCGTGTTAATTTCGCGAATTCCGTTCCGTTGTCAATTTCCGCTCGAACGGTACCTTTGTGGCTCCTGCACACAGAACGCGATAACACTTGTTGCGCGATGGAAGTTGGCGCGATAGTCAATTAACATCTCGCTTGTCGAAATGACCCTGCACATTAAGTCGGTCCGACTTTGCAAAACTTCTAGAAATAATGTTTCTGTAGTGAGACTTTGATTCGCAGTCTATTTAAGTACAATTTAAGATATTATTTTTGTTATATTATATTATCTATTATTATTATATCTCTCTTCTTATTATTTATTTCCTTGTATATTCAAACATAAATTATACAAATAAAAACATATATGAACATATTTTATATATACAATTATTATATGATATATAATTTTATTATATATTATTAATTCATTACATGTTATCTTATATTAATTTTTAATGTTAAACTCACGTAAAAGATGTAAATAAATTTACAAAACAAATTTATCTAATTGTTTTACTCTTTTAAACTTACGCTTATCTTGCAATATCTAATTGACATTTTTTCGCAGCGCACAAGATACGTTTCTTTTGACTTCACCATGTATACTTCGATTCTGTATGACTTTGGCCTAGTTTTCACCGAGGATTTAAATCAGATTAGAATGTAAGAATCAACTACAGTCGAGTATTCCCCTGTTACAGTCGAACGACAGGGAAATGCTCGACTGTAGTTGGTTGATTTTTACATTCAGATCCGGTTTAAACCCTCGATGGAAACTAGGCCTTTGACAGCTATAATAACCGCTCGTCATACACATCGATAGATGATGAATCGCACTCTGAAAATTTTTGCATATTCCGAAAGTCATCGAAAAAAAAATGTCGCTATCTTTTTGTTCATGAGTGTACACACCATTCACACCGATTCCTAGTATTTTTTTACTGCTTTATCAATGAGATTATATTATTTTAAATTAGCCAATTAGCGATGGGCAAATGATATGCAAAAAAAATATTGCTGCTGATTCAAAATGGATTTTGAAAGGAAAGAAAATAGTATTTTATGATGATATATTATAAAAATTTTGATGAAGTTTTGGTAATTTTTTAATACAGTCATAAAAATGGCCAAAAACATTTTTTTGATACAAAATCCAATTTATCTCGAAAACTTGATGCGCTAGGTAAATTCTGTATGGCCACATTCGGATTTAACGCGCAAAAATAGACGGGAATTCAGACAATAAAAAGTGTTAAAAATCGGGTTATAAAATGTTTTTTGCGTCTAAAAGATGACTTAAAGATGTCTTATGTGACAATTTAAACTTTGTGTTGTTTGGAAAACTACTAATATATATCTTTTAAAAAAACCTTGCAAGTTTGTGTAATTAATTACAATAAATGTAACTTGTAATTTAACTAATAAATGTCAAGATATTTATGATGTCAATATATATTGTACAATAATTAAAGAATATTTTAAAAACGTATACGATAGGATACATTTGTAATAATCTCTTCTAGACAATTTTGTGTAAAAAAATTTATATATGTTATTCTATAAAAAACTTGAAACAAACTTTAATGGATCCAAAAAACTAATTTAAAAAATTTTCTATTACACAAATAATATTTTCTTATCGTTATCAAGAGATTTTTTGATATATGTATATCTTGATTAGTCACTAACAAGAAAAGGTTTCCAGATATCTCTCTCCGATTATAATGAAATTAGTGGGTTTGTAGAAGGGATAAAAATATTTGATACGTATTTTTTTATCAGCAACCAAACATGTTTAATGAGTGAAATCAGTCCTCGTAAATCAGCCAAATTTTTATTGTTTTTTGGTTATAATTTCTGAACAAAATATAATAACGTAATATCGTTAATATACAAAGTGTACAGATGAATTTCAAAAGCTGTCTATTCGTATAAAAATTAACCAGGTATGCTCACCTACATTATCTAACATTTCTTTTCAAATCACGTGCAAATACAATCTTAGCGAATAGCTCTTCACAATGCTACACCGGGGATTTTATAAAGACTAATGTTTAAAAGACGACTCAAGCAATTTGGCGTACAACGTTAGATTTTAATATTCTATACATTTACGAAATTATGTGAGTGTGCTTTGTTCAAAAGTTATTTAAAAAATAAAAATTTAGCCACTTTTCGAAGAATAATTTCACTCCTCAAATTTGTTTAATTGCCAATAAAAGAAAATATGTATCGAATATTTTTATTCCATCTACAAATCCAACAAATTTCATTAAAATCGGTAAGAGATACCTGGGAGCTTTTCCTAAGTAAAATATATGCATTACGTGACTCACAATATGATCCATTTTAAATGGATTTATATTCTCTAAATTCTTGGAGTGAAATCTCACTTCAAAAAAATGAAAATGTTTTATATGGTAGAAAAGGGATTGTATACGTTATTTCTTAAACTTTTTTGTTAACTTTTTAATGAAGGACGAGCGACGGTTGGAGGTCACTCAGGATCATGGCCTTGACAACATATGTTAAGATCATTGGAGTTTGGTCTCCTAATCAATACTTTTCCCACAAAAATATATTTATTTTACACACAAATTATCGAGCCTGACTTCCATAGCTCCACGTTTCTCTATAATTTTGTTGAACTTTAGGAATCCTGTTGTACAGTTTATATTAGTACTATTTTAGAAATATGCATATAATTGTCGGCTTTAGAGAAATTTAGCTTTGAAGAATAAAGAAATAGACTAATAAGAGAAATACAGGCTGTATCTTAAATAACGCCCACTAATCATGCAGTGCTATTCCTAATCAAAAACTGAGTCGAAAAGTCCTTTATCATTTTACAATTTTCGCAATAGCTAACAAGATTATTTCAGATACAGTCTGTATGGGGTGCTATTCCTAATAAAAACTGAGTCGAAAAGTCTTCTATTATTGTGCAATTTTTGCAGTAATTAACAAGATATTAATTTCTAAAGATTCAGCGAGCAATTTATATAGAAGACCTCTATACAAGGTGTATCTGAAATAATACCACTAATATAGTACTATTCCTAATAAAAAACTGAGTTGAAAAGTTCTCTATCATTTTTAATCTTCTCAACATCTTTCTTTAGTTGCTCAATGAGGAAAATGTCTACAAAATCAATAAAACAACTTTAAGATATCCTTAAGAGTTCTTTCTAAGAAAAACACCGAATCCGTTTATTTACCGAATAAACGGATAAATCGATAGATATATAAGATAATTTTAATTATCTTTCAGTGTTTTTCGTGAAATATTTTGAAGACGAGTTCTTAGAAAGAACTTTTAAAGTTGTTTTATCGATTTTTTTTAGACATTTTGCTCATTGAGTAACGAAAAGAAAGATGTTGCGAAGATTGCAAAATGGTAGAGAATTTTTCAACTCAGTTTTTTATTAGGAATAGCACTATATTAGTGGGTGTTATTTTAGATACACCCTGTATAGAGGTCTTCTGTACAAATTGCTCGCTGAATTTAGATTATCATGATAAGTTCGAAATTCTGATTCGATGTTTTTGATATGTCATTCGACTGTCATTCTGTCTTATTAAAAATTCTTAGAACTCTACAGATTTAGGACAATGAAAAAAAATAAAAGAAATGATTTGTGATAAATTTTTAACCTAATTCAAAATTCTATTTAAATATAAATAATAGTATTGTAATAATAATTACAAATAGCGGATAATCTTCCAAAAATTTGAATGCCCTCCGATTTTGTCGATTGATATACTATACAAATAGCTCAATAATGATAACTGTGGTAAAAATTTATTGTAATGTAGAATTGAAAATAGAAGAGTGTAATTAGAATGTAATATACATAACAAGAAATAATCAAGTCAAACACCACAGTGCAATACAAATTTTTAAATTAAGAAGACATTATTTTCTTAATTACACTGTTAGAAATGTAACCACGAATTTCCTTTACATGTAAATGAAGCTCGTGGTTATGAAATTAAAAGTAATGATTTGACTGAAAATTAAATTACAGTAGTTACTTAAATGTAATAAACGTATACATTAAATTATTTATGAAATTTAATGTACTTTTTAATAAAATTTTATAAAAAGTAATTAAATTTCATAAATTTTCATAAAAAATACATTAAATTTTATATACATGTACACAAACATCCTTTTTAATTATAAATACATTAAATTTAATGTAATGTCTTGAAATTAAGTTCAAATTGTGTAACTTAAAAGTTAATGAAATTTAACAATATTTCTAACAGTGTAATTCAATTATAAGCAATTAATTTTTTAAATTTCTTTGATATCACGTATATTGTATCAGTACTGATTACATATTTTGATAATGAGATATTACATACATATGTACTTTGATAATATTGGTTAATTGAGATACCGCCACTTTCAAATTTCAAGGTCTCGATTGATAATGAAAGATTATATCAAATTATTCGATGAACTTGGCACCATAGTTATTTATAATTTTGATAAAAAGCTTTTAGTTGTTTATGATAACAATTTTATTTTTGTAGTTTAAATTATAATAAACTCAACGTTTTAAAATAAACTCTAATATTTCTCTTCTTCCGCTACTATAAGAATAAAAAAATAAATACAATATTTAAATTAGAAGTTATTTATAAACATTTAACTTAAAAAGCTATAATATTTTAAATAATGACTGTACCCATATAATATTGTATTGAATTATGGCTACAATAAATTCCTATTCTAACGAACATCTCGACAAATCAATTAAATTGCGAATCATTTTATGCTATGATCTTTTCATAGCATAAAATGATAAAAATTTTAATATCAAAACATTTTTTTTATAATCGCTATCTAATCAGGAATTACCTTGACATCTTATTTCTAACTAATATTTTATTTCTATACTCATAAATCTTTTTATCTATAATAAATATAAGTCACTCAGCTCTTGATGAAATCAAATTTAACGATAAGAACATTAAATACATTTTTGATGTAAAAATTCCAATTCCCATTATTATAGTTTGTCATTTCCTTACATAAACTCATAAAACTTACTATCAATTTATATTTACGTAAAAATTTTTCATTACTGTAGTCTAATGAAAGCAATAATTCTTTTGTCTAATAATTTTTATAATTCTCTCTTTCAGATTTCAATGAAAAATATATTTTTCCAAGACTGTGGCATTTTCCTATATGATTATCTGAGATACTAAAAGTCTCCTGACACCCTTTTGATAAATAACACAAAAAATTATAATAAATTTTATAATTTAAAGCATATTAATATAATAAAATGCCAAAATATTTTTAAGATATTATTGATAAAAGATTTATTGATAAAATAATCAATGACTTTGCATAATTAATGAGATACAATAAAAAAGAATTTATATAAATATTATAAATACATATACATTTATATATTATATAGGTATATGTATGTAGATTGTAATTTTTATAAGATATTTATTAACCGGAAAATTATTTATTTGCGATATCTGCGCATATATATGTGTTACATTATTATAACTTTAAATCTTTTGTTTCCTTTGGATCTCTCTGTACAAATATATATATATATATACATTATGCGAATACATGAGAATCTGCAGTTCAAAAGAAATAAAGATGGCTCTGTTTTTTAACAGATATGATAATCTGTCCTTGTGTCATATGATAACGTGGCGAATTATAAAAGAAAAGACGCTCTTTAATTCATTCAGTCATGTATTCAACTGACTAATTAGTGAGGTGTTATAACAGGATATTTTATATATACGAAATTTGTCTTCTCTTTAAAATAATCTTTCTTCGTTAAGAATAAAATAGGTGACAGACGATGAAGGGTGAGCATTGATAAATTTTTATAATTAAAACTACAGTAATAAAATCATCGAGAGAGTTTTATATATTGTGATGAGATTATTTAGATCATTAAATCCAAATTATATACAAATTATATACAAATAATTGATATTTTATAAAAATTGCAATAATAATTAATTAAATTTTGATCAGGATATTTTATTGTTTAATATAGGAATATGCCTACTCACCATCGCCTTTTTGGCATCTTGGACCATAATCACCGCGAGTAAATTACCTATTATTTTTGAAACTGAAGACGAATGTCCAGTGTCAAACATTTCCCCTCTGCCCAAACTAATATTTCATGAAACGGATTGCACTAAATATTACGAGTGCAAAAACGGTCAGAAACAATTACGCTTTTGCAAAGTCGGCCTGTACTTTAGCAAAAGATGGTTTGGTTGCGTCACACCGGAAATTTCAGAATGTTCACCTTTGACCCCGACTGTCCCAAATCTTGAATGTCCAGTACCAGATACTTGCCCGCCGAAATTAATAATTCACGAAAAGGAATGCAATAAATATTATGAGTGCAAAGACGGTCAGAAGCATTTACGTTCTTGCGGAGCCGGTTTATACTTTAGTCAAAAATGGCAAGGTTGCGTCGAACAGCAGGTTTCGGATTGTCCATCAGGTGACAGTGGTGAACAGTGTCCAACGACAGATGATTGCCCACCGAAATTAATACCTATCAAACAAGATTGTACTAAGTATTACGAGTGCAAGAACAGTAAGAAGGAACTACGCTTTTGTAAAGCCGGTTTATACTTTAGCCAATACTGGCAGGGTTGCGTCAGTCAGGAGCATTCGGAATGTTTTATAGACCCAGAATGTCCAATTCCAGACAGTTGTCCGCCGAAATTAATATCTGACAAAAAGGATTGCACTAAGTATTACGAGTGTAAAAACAGTAAGAAAGAACCGCGCTCTTGTAAGGTTGGTCTATACTTTAGCCAATACTGGCAGGGTTGCGTCAATCGGGAGCATTCGGATTGTCTCATAACAACTCCAACTCCGATCCCGACAACTCAGACTCCGATCCCAACAACTCAGACTCCAATCCCGACAACTCAGACTCCGATCCCGACAACTCAGACTCCGATCCCGACAACTCCGAGATGTATAAACGGCGAACTACTTGAACACGAATGTACATGTACTAAATATTACTTATGCATAGAGGGTTACAAAGCTGTATTTGAGTGTTCACCTGGCAAGCACTTTGATATTTCAACGAAAACTTGTCAACCAGGTACAAGTTGCCTTCAAGTAATTCCAAGTCCGATTTCGAATCCAATTACATCCCAATGCACAGAAAGTGAATATATGCCTCATGAGTACGAGTGCAAGAAATACTACGAGTGCAAAGTCGATCTGAAGATCTTGCGTGAATGCAACGATGGAATGATCTTCAACAAGGCGTTGCAAACATGCGTTCTAGGTCAATGTTGAGATGATCCGATCGAAGGATAAATTCTTTGGAACATTATACGCAATCGTAAGTTATGTCATCAACCATATAACCGATCTCGAATAATCACGACTTGTGCTCCGACTGTTCAAATCAGAATAATTCTTGGGACACACATAAATTACATACATATTATTACATTTTTATGTTATTAATATTTAAAATATATCAAGTGCTGTATTAATCATATGTACAATATTAATTATTATATCTATAATAAAATTTCTAAAAAATATAATTAAATTTTTTAATGTTATATTATTAAATATTACAGTAATTGTTTTGTTTTCTTTTGTATAAAATAATTATTCACAGTATATTTACAGTATCATATATTTAAATAATTAAATGAATTTTTGTTAGAAAATATTTTAGATTAAATAAATTTGTCAATTAATGTCAGTAGAAGTATGTAGAATATTTAATTTATAAAGAAAATAATATTCTGCTAAATAATAATAAAATAAAGATATTTATCCTTTAATCTATAAAATTACAGAAAAAAATTTTCAAATTGATAGTAATTTATAAACTCCAATATTCATGTATTCATATATTCTCGATTTGATATTAATTTTAATATTATTATTATTAAAATTTTTTTTATCCTTTTGATTTATTTCTTTCCTTTTTTTATATGTCGATTTTCTACCATTATTTTTTACTTTATATTCTTTACTGTAATAGATTTAACGATATTATAATGAAATATAATCTTTTATTATAATGAAATATATATGTGATTGAGGCTTGTTAGTGTTGGTTATACTGCAGGAAAGGAAAGTAAAGTACACTCGTTACTTGTAACGCCCTTATTTTTTATCCTTGATTTGTTATAATAAATATATAATAAATATATAATAAATGTATAACAACATTGTTACTTTATAACAATAATTTAATAATGATGTTATTGACTTTTTTATGACGATAATGGTAACATCAGAGTTGGAAAGGTCACTCATTACTAAAAAAAAAAAAACTTTTTATTTGTAAGTAATTACATACTTTATTTGTCACTAATATATAAAACGTAATTTGTCGATACACGTTACAAGTTACTTATTATTTTTTTTGCAGTAAATAACGCGTAATGGACAAGTTAAAAATGACTTTTTTAACCTAAGCCTTTAGCACAACCTCAACGTTTATATAGTTAATTATCATTATAGTCATAAAAAATTACAACGTCACTATCAAATTATTATTATAAAAAAATAACGGTAAAAATAATTCTTCCATTCCCTATTTTACTGTCTATGTCCTAGTGTCTCCCTAATATTGTTCCAGGTGAGGGTTACAGCGAGCCGCCCTTATGCATAAAGCGATGTGAAGAAATATGATTACCGCGATAACTACTACAGATGCAGCGATGAAGACTGGTTGCTCGAGTATTGCTAAAATGATTAACATTTTAGCGAGATTAAAAAAATGCATGAATTCAATAGATATCGATTACGATAAAAATATTAAATCCAAACCAGACAATTGTTTAGGTTCTGATTTCTTAAAACGACGAAATTCCCTCACGAATGCGACTATAGATTATATTTAAGTGTGAGAATAGAAAGAAAAAAAATATACGATTGTATAGTTGAGGATACTATTTCGATATAATACTAATTTGAAATGCGATGTCATAATAAATGTAAAAGACTATATGACTCTTAAGATACATTTAAGAATTTAGTATATCATTTTATTTACCGAATGTTAAACAAATATTGGGTCATCTAAAAAGTATCCGCGGTACTTTGTCACTAGATATATGACCATCAACACACATCTAGTGACAAAAAACCGCGGATACTTTTTAGATGACTCAATATAAAATTTAAGTACACCTGGACGAAATTTTTGAATGTAGTCCTGCACATTAGACGCCGCATGGCAAAAGTTAATCGAGTTTATTTTTTTTCCTCAGGATGGAAGATGTATTTTCCGGAAAAGCAAGTGGTTGTTTTACTATCACGTCGCATTTTGCCACAGGATAAATGGACTGCGTCCATTGTGCAGCGAGATTAAAATAAAAATACGAAACTGGAACGATTGATTATAGATTACATTGATTTGAAAGTATAAAGAAGTTGAGAGTAAAGAAAAGTAGAACCAATTGCAACTTGCTAAAACTATACTGCTGTATTTATAGGAATAGATAAGTTTGTTAAGATATTTTAATATAAATCTGATAATCTAAGATTGTGTTGAAACTTTCTTATTATTTTAATGATAGCATATGCTACATTGGATACATGATATGTTATTTCCAATTAAATAAAAGACTTATGAAGATCGAAATGAAACTACAAAATGTCTCAGATCTACGGGATCACCTCGTGGTGAGTTGAAATTAAACTAAATTGTAAAATTCTCTATTTTGCAATTTTCTCATAATATTGGGTCATCTAAAAACCGCGGATACTTTTTAGATGACCCAATAGTTAATATATTAACTTAAAAATCACTAAATAGCACAGTTTATCGCTAAATATAGGCACGCGACGAGAGAAGACTGCTCAGGCATCCACTATCGTAGGTTACTGCGGGAAGTTATTTATTACAAGCATTATTGGGACCCCATTCTTGAGCACATATGAATAATTTTCGCATATGAAAATATAGTTTCTCGATTGTGATTGGTTGATTGTATGCAGAATTGCTATTTTTATATGCGATATTTGTTCAAGAATAAGGCTCCTTGGCACATCAACTGCGAAAGAAAATATCTCTCCGCAGTCTTCGCGCTAGACAGTCATAGGGAATCCCTTATAGGGATGCGTTCCGAAATTCACTGCTAATGCTGAAACTATGGCTGCGGTCGATTTGGACACTTTCAGCGCTTTTCAGTACTTCTATTCTTATTTTATGTCTAATAAATGATAAAGACTGTGGTCAAAGTCTCGCCACAAATGTTTTGAAGCATTTGATGGATCAATTAGAAGAATTTTACAAACTGACCAGTTAAAAAACGCTTCAAAGCGTTTGCAGCATCGTGTTGACTGTACTCGTAGACAGAATAATGATTACAAATGCTTGCGTGTAATATCGGAACGCACTCTAGGTAGTCATATCATGTCGCATCGTAGTCATATCATGTGCTTATATTTGGTTGACGTCTTTGGCGGTAGACCGGGCGAATCGGGGAGGCCGCAGCGGATACATATGTATACGTAAAGTGGGTATAAAGAGAGTAACATCAATTAGCCAAAAGTCGTTTGGTAATCTACATCCGGGGTATCCATAGACCTGTTTTTTTTTACTGAACTTTTCACGCGAAATTTCTATTTTCTCACAAAATAACTTCTTTTAAAATACTATGCAAACAAAATTAGTTGGCTTGGATACAAATTGTCAACTGAATTATAGGTTAAAAACGTCTAATTTTACGGATATGATAGTATCAGAACGTTGGCGCCATTGAAAGTATTAGATTGCAGAAACTTTTCCAGCAGCCTACGTATATCATTATATAGATTGCAAGGTATATATTGATACGCTATCAGACATATTTTTACTCACTTGTACAATTTTATTCTGTATTGTATCTTTTATTTTGGATCATTTAAATAGTTTGAATTCAACACTTTTGTCGCGTATAACAGCAAGCAGTCATTTGAATTGCGCGGCAAACATTTCCGGTTTTGAGTTTAATGGCGGACGGGCATGCGCGCGAATCAGTGTCCAGATTCTTTTATAAGGACTCTAATTTTAAAGCAATCTCATTTTGTTTTATTCAAATTCTGTTTATTACCAATGGCTGCGCTCAGCAGGATATCTATTATGAAACTTTATTCCTAGGATGGAAAGTGAAAAGTGAAAAATTTCTCCATTAATTATAATGATTTTAAAAATTTTCACTTTTTTATTTTCCATCCTAGGGATAAAGTTTCATGATTAATACCCAGAACGTTTATTTTGCAACTGTTGGAAGTCCTTCGCGCTGATTGGATTATGCTTTTAGATCAAGAGAAATGGTCCAATCTCAGCAGAGAAATCAGAAAATGGTTGCAAAATTGTTATGTTCTGCTGAAAGCAGCTAATGGTATGTAAGAAACTTCAACGCATCATTTATCGCTTATGACGTCACGATTTCAATATGGCCGCGGCGACTAATCGAAAACTTTAGGTCCTATGCATAATAAAGGAAATATTGTATATAAAAATAAATATTAAGATATTTAACATATCGGAAATGTAATATTCTAGTGTAACCAATTTCTGATAGGTTGAAATCTTAATACTTATTTTTGTTTTTTAATATTTCTTCCATTGTGCGCAACTTCTTATTCGTCAGCGATTTGATATTTTATATAGGCTATTTTGTGTGTGTATTTACATGAGCAGACTCTTCCTTCTAGAAACATTATTAGCAAGAAGTATCGCTCACGATTCGAAAGAGAGAAAGATAGATATAGAGAAAGAGCCAAGAGGGAGAAAGAGAATAGGCGAAGGCGAAGGCGAAGAGCGAGAGAGAGAAGAGTGCGTGCAGCGTGATAGGATAGGGTGTGAGGCAGACGCGGCGACGAGAGTGACCGGCGGGCGTGACGGTTGTAGTCGCGCGTTTTTTCATAGTCGCGAATTGTGAAATAATCGTCAGCAAAACGGCTGCGGGTAAAAAGTCGGCCAAGAAGATGGCGGATTCCGAGGAACTGGAGGTGAGTGGGTGCGCGTTATAAAGGGAGCAGGTGCACAGCTGCACGAAAGAAACGCTGTACATACTACGGCTTTCTTATCATGTGAGGATTCCGCGTCGCGTCGTCTGGTATTGCGCGTCGATTTCCGAGATTATCTGAAAGGAAATGATCCGATTGATCCTCTCTGCAGCAAATTAACCGAGCTCGCGTCGCTGAAAGAGTCGGTTTAATTTTCTACCATCCAGCTCATTTTAATCCCGTCCAGTCCCTTCGCGCTGTGTTGCAGCCCCCGTGCCGTGCCTAATTCCGTGGATGCGTGCTTCGTGCTATGCACGCCCTCGGTGCGTGCCGGGTCGACTTGGTTCGTTGGCGCGTGTTCTGCGAGTTGTCGGACAGTTGGTGTCTGTTAACGATTACGCAGTGCGATACCGCTGCGGATTTACTTCACGCTGGATCAGGGACATTACTGGCACCGACAGGGGCGACGGGCACAATCCTGGGAATTCGGGAGATCCGCGGCTCCGGCGGTTCACAACGTATTCGCGCGTGGAGATACAATGGGTAACCTCTAACTTCACCGTTCGTTTTCCTACGACGTTTCGCTGGAATGGAATGGAACATTGTTATTTTGGATTTCGTTCGCGTGACACTGCGACTGTCGCAATACTTGCGTGACGCCGTGTTATTTTTGTGACACTAGCTATTATTTTTGTAAATACCCAAGTGAACATGTGCACAGTGAGATACTCTTTTGTGATTGGCTTATTTAAAGTACCAAAAAAAAAATTTCTAATGTATACATTCTGTGACAATTTTTGTTGAGAAGAAGTACTTGTTGATTTGTAGTAACGTTTTCAACACATACATTATAATTTGTCACCATCATTCGTGAAAGATTATACTAGGAGGACATAAGGGGAAATGGATGTTCTGATTGCAGAGTATGGTATTAAGTTTTCGAGTGTCTGAGCTTCAGATGCTTCTTGGTTTCGCCGGTAGAAATAAATCCGGCAGAAAGAACGAGTTGCAAGCTCGTGCATTGGAATTATTGCGCTTAAGATCACACCCAGCTATCCGGCTTAAAATACGTGAATTATATAAAACGATACAGTAAGTGGAAAACTGCAAGTGGAAAGTCTGTACATTGCTTTTTTTACAAGTTACATGCATAGTTCTGGTTACTTCAATATGGATATTTCAATGTTCCCAAAGAAATTAACAGAGTAGCTGAGTTCAGTTTTGCAAATCTGAATGCAAAAGAGGCATCTGTAATTGTTCTGTAATAATCTTATATTTATTACCGAATTTGGTGAATAAAAGTGGGATGAGTATGGATGCCTTCGATTTGCAAAACCAAATGCAGCTAATAAGTGAAATAAAGAAAAATCAGTTCATACTGAAAAAATACATTTTAGATTATTTTTGTTGTTCCAATTGCAAAAGGAAATCTTTTTTCAGGGCAGATCAAATGGCAACGCATCAAATGTATGGACAAACTGGTAGTTCCTCTGAGCCACAAATTGACCAAAATATGCATAATCGAAATTATTATTCAACAAGGTATTTTTATTGCTCATTGATACGCTTTTATTTATGTATATACATTTAAAAATGAAAATATATCTAATGAAAATATATATTTTATTAAGGCAAGCAATTAGCCAACAACAACAGCAACAGGCATCAATTTCTGCTGGGAAAGAATTAACTCCTGCACATCAAGCATCCTTACCTCAAGCACCTAGAACCAATCCAGTATATCAGTCAACTGGTTACACTAATGTAACACCACAGGTAAGTAAAAGTATATTATTCCTTTAATGTACATGAAAATTTAATGTTAGAAATGAATTTCCTTGTTACAATAATACAATTCGTAAGAAATAAAGATTTATGATTATTTTTTGCTATTTATGAATTATATTAGAAATATTTGAAATAGACAAACATTAATATAAACCTACTAAATGTAACGGCGCAGTTAATTACGTTAATGTATAATCAGATTTGCAATAAAAGTTGTACATACTTCATATTTCGTACTTCACACAAAAAATCAAAAGTTTTTGTACCATTCAAGCTATTTTCAGCGATTAAAAGGATTGATTCCATATTATTTCTCATTTTAATGTATACATGAGTAAGCAGTCTTCTTAATCTTCCATGATTAAGGCGAGCTTCTTCATTAGTTACTAGGATAACTGATATGTTGCTAATTTTGTTGTTACATATATTTAGTTAGTAGCTGGAGAAACTTGCTTTAATTATGAAAGGTTCCTGAGTAGTCGCGGCGGCCATGTTGGAATCGTGATGTCAGAAGCGAGGAATGATACGTTAATTTGCTGCAAGCCATTTGTAAATAAAGACAATTTGGATAAATCTAAATGACGAGATTGCTTTAAAATATCTGTAAAAATGGGCAGAAACTGTCTTTTTCTCCTTTAATAGTAAGTCAGTAAATAGTTATAAAGGGCAAGTAAAGTGAGCCTAATTTCAGGCAGAAACACACGGTTTGAACAGCTGTTGAATGAATGAAATATATGCTTTTACGTATCAAATTCCAGGATAACTATAGTTTCTGTCTATTTTTAAGACTTTCATAAGTACGAGACACGTTACATTTTCACAATTAAGCAAATAATAATGAAATGGCATGCAACAAAAATTTCGTCGTGAAAACGGCACTTTTCCATGTCTAAAAGTTCAGCCATTTATCGTGGCGAGGCATTGTAACAAACATACACACAAGCACGAGTCTATGTACATGTGCTCGCTTTCGGCGTGCTGAAAGCACATGTATATGGGCTCGTGCTTGTGTGTGTGACTACCAATTTCGCCAGGCCACCAACTGATTTTGAATCGCATGCTGACTACTCAGAAGCCTTAAGAAGATTGCTTATCGATAGGAATGAGAAATAATCTATGACTGCGTTTGCATACCGTGCCCTTAGTCCGCGACCTATACAATAGATGTCCAGTTAGAGATGTAAAATTACCGTCAAATTAAATTTGACAATTACGGTAAAATTAGGATAAAATGTTACGGTAATTTATTGGTAATTTTGATAAAATTGTTTTTTTATGGTTTTGTGCACAAGTAGGTTTTATTTATGTTTCACATTAATACATAATATAAAACAATATTCTTTTAATATTCTTATCGAGAATATAAATCGCTGATAGAATAATAATAATACTTCACTAAATGTAAACGTAAAATCTAATCAATGCTAAAATCCGTTTTCAATATATGGTTCCCTAGAGATTTATATATACAAAAAAAGAAAGTGATGCAGATTAAAAATTCCAGTACTTTTTTACATAATTCTTTGTTTTATATTTTAAAATCTAACTTTTTACTAAATTATTTAAAATTATTCTATTTAGATATTCCGGCAATAGATACAATTATAGAAACATTATTTTATTTTTGATGTACTGTATCTTTGTTTTTACGTTAATAAAAATTTTAACAGTCTAGTAACTAAAATAGCAAATAAATAAATGGAAGTTTTATAGATTAATTGTAAAGTAAAAAATATAAAAATACAATTAAAAAAAATCAAAATATGTACAAAATAATTTAATTTTATTTGTTTCATTTTTTAGAATTCTAATAAAAAAACTTGTTTGAAGTTTCTTTAGTTTAGATTGTATGTCTTTTAATTGTCATGTATTTAATATATAATAATTAAAAGAATTAATATTACATAAGATATACAATATTATATTGTATATCAATGTGTAATATCAAAATGAAAATATTAGTTAAAATAAAGCGTTTTGAATTTAATAACTGAAGGCTAAATGCTTTTATATCAAATTATTTTATTTTTATAATTTTTTTAAAATTACCATTTTATCAGCCTCCAAAAATTATTGACTAATTTACCGTAATTTACCGAATAAATTACCGTAAAATTTGGTCATTTTCATTTCTAGATTTTGTTTATCCTGTAGGTTAAATAAAGATATTTATCGTACAAACTATAGATCATTAAGCGCTTGTAAACACAATGTTTTTAATCATTGAGTATAGCTTAAATGAAGCTGAAACGTTTGATTTTTTTGTGTGGAGTACAAAATATGAAGTAAATGCATATTATGAATAAATACATATTTATTTTTACTGGAAATATTATTGCATATTAATTAATGCTATTATCCTCAATTGCCTTATATGTTTATTGTATTTTATTTTCTTTATTTAGATATCGAGGAGCCGTTTTTTTAAATAATTTTATTTTAAATGTTTTTTTCAGCGTACTACAAGTACATATAGTCCATATCAGCAGTCTGTATACCCAGCTAAAGTTTTACCAGGTCCATTACAAATACAACCTACAAGCCAATATCCAGTTCATCCAGATGTTAGGTTGAAGAAACTTCCATTTTTTGACTTATTAGGTGAATTATTGAAACCTTCTAGTTTAATGCCACAGGGAACGCTGAGGCTGCAGGAAAACACATTCCTGTTTCATTTGACACCACAACAAGCGACAGATATTGCAAGCTCACGTGATTGTCGAGCTGGCAGTAAAATGGACTATGTTGTACAGGTATGTTAAGATTTAATGTATAGAATATAGAACTTTAAATCTTTATAATAAAAAAAAACTTAAAGAATTATTAAAAAATGTTTTATTATGTTATTAGTAGGTTTATGAATCTCATTTAATTTATTATAATTAGGTACAAATGCGATTTTGTTTACAAGAAACATCATGCGAGCAAGAAGATTATTTTCCTCCAAACATTGCAGTAAAAGTTAATGGAAAATTATGTCCTTTACCGGTACGTCAAACCAAATTTATACATATCTTTTTTCAAAATTATACATATAAGTACAAGTTTTATTTGAATTAAAACAATAGATAAATTTGTTTAAATATAAATAGAACCTTTAAGTTCGCTACTCAATGAATGCACAAAAGATTTTGTTTGTAATGACAATTAAATTATTCTAGAAAATAACAAATGTTGAGAAATAATGTAATAATAATGTAATAAATATTTTTTTTTTAGAATCCTATACCCACTAATAAACCAAGTGTAGAGCCAAAGAGACCACCACGACCTGTCAATATTAGTCCTTTAGTGAAATTGTCACCTACTGTTGGAAACGAGATTCGTGTTACATGGTCGGCTGATTATGGTAGACGATACGCAATTGCAGTATACCTCGTCAGAAAATTATCCAGCGCGGAATTACTTAGTAGATTAAAAAATAGAGGTGTAAGACATTCCGACTATACCAGAGGATTAAGTAAGCAATTAATTTTTGATTGTAAACAGTATGAGAATAATAGTAAACAATTTTTTATGACGGAAATATAATTTATTTTACAGTTAAGGAGAAATTAAACGAAGATGCGGATAGTGAAATAGCTACAACGTCACTGAGGGTGTCGTTAGCTTGTCCTCTAGGAAAAATGAGAATGTGTACGCCATGTCGTGCATCGACATGTTCTCATTTGCAATGTTTTGATGCTTCTTTATTCCTTCAAATGAATGAACGAAAACCTACCTGGAATTGTCCAGTTTGTGACAAGGCGGCGCTTTATGATAATCTTGTAATTGATGGATACTTTCAAGAAGTTCTTAATTCAAATAAGTTATTGCCAGACGTAAATGAGATTCAATTATTGCAAGATGGTTCGTGGGAGAATTTAGTATTGAAAAAAGAAAAAGATAAAGATAAGGATAAAGATAAGGAAAAAAGCGAAACAAAGACTGCGACTGATTCACGAGATAATAAAATTGATGTAGACACAGTCGATTTAGGTGAGAGGAAAATACTTGATGGAATATTGCAAAAGCTTAAAAGATTTCAAATACACTATACTTTATAGTATCACTCAATAGTACTCTAAATAAAAAGCTAAATCTTTGAAATTTATAACAATTTAATTGAAGATATATACATACTGTTGACTTTTTTTTTTTTTTTAATAAGTAGTGCGATCTGTCTAGGTAGACATTTAGAAGTAGTTGAGTCAATACGAATATATTACTTCTATATATTACTTCTTATTACATAATATATACTTCTAATTAGATCTTGCAAGGCCTTTTTTTCAATCTATAAAATATTTTTCTGGGATTAATCAGTTGTGATTGTGCATTAGGATGGGCCTGAATACGTGTTTTGTATGTTTTGATTCTGATTTACATTTCTTCTTTGACTTAGATGAGAATGTTGAGATCATGGTGGAGTCTATTGTTAGTTATATACCACGGTGAGTTGGTGATCATTCGTATTTTGGCGTTGCAGGATCTTAATATTCGAATTGGCAATTGTACCTCATAATTGCACTCCATAGCTCCAGATAGATATAATTGCTTTCCTCTAGTAAAGATATGTTTTTGCCAAGTGAGTCGTCTATCTGGGTAGAGATATTTTTGGCTTCATTAGCTTGAGGAATTTGTATACCATTAAGATTCACAGTTGGACAAGTTTCTCGTCTAGGTAAACGTCACGTGTATAGATTTTAATTCATTAGCTTTGACCCGTTAATTTTTGAACCATTTTGATATGTGTCGAGATTTCTCTGTAGTTTAGTGGATGTCTCAACTAGAGATCTGCAAAACATCTTCAACTCGGGCTCGAGCTCGATAGTTCTATATTTCTCAGACTGATGACTTTCTATATTTCTTGATGTTTACTAGGAGGAATGGGGACAAATCAAAGAAGTGGAGAAGAAAAAAGCTTAAGTTCAGCTCATCGAGCTTATTAGACTCGAGAGGTTCCATACGAATTCGAGTCATTTAGGCTCGAGACAGTACACAGTCAATATTACTTAAAATCAAAAGAATGTTATGGAAAAATCTTATTTTTGCTCACTTCGGGAAAAGGCTTTTTCATAATACTCTTTTTTTTTTAAATAATAAGACATCATATAAATATGTAACTTACATAAACACATGCGCGCGCGCGCGCGCGCGCCCGCACGCAAGTGAATCCTGCGATAATAAAATTTCTCTCTAAATGTACTACTGGGTATCCCATTTTA
Organism: Acromyrmex echinatior; assembly: GCF_000204515.1. The sequence goes on from NW_011626971.1 coordinate 882,192, forward strand.
ACTTTGACTTCGAAATATTTCAAAAATTATAAAAGATACGAAAAAATGTTTTAGATAAAAGTTGTAGAGTTTAAGAAGGTCTATTACTGATCATATCTATTTGACATTGGGCGTTATCAACGTCAGAATGAGGCATTGAATTTTTGAATAGCTTGTACTGAGTAGACAATAAATCTCGATAACAAAATCTTTTCAAAATGATTGACTCAAAGTGACTCAAATTACATTGTTTTATTAGATTATTATTTTATTGTTATATAATGAATACTCTTTTTATTTATTAGGTGTTGGAATTAATTCGTAGCGTTTTACAAGTGATGGGAAGTACTTTCATTAATGTATTTTTTAATGCTCATGTGAAATAAATAACATTCTTTCATTAAAAAACGCTACGAATTAATTCCAACACCTAATACAATTATTATTTTCTTTACAATATTTTAATCAAACAATTAATTAAAAATTCTGTAATTAGAGTTTTCTTATATAACACGCTACTGTAATACGCGTCAATAGCATTAATAATAGTAATAACATCTTTTTGAATACATCTTATATTCATGCGTTGCTATTGTTTTTGTAATATCGATTTCAAGAAATATCGACTGTCTCGATTCAAAACATCTTAAGCCGTAGCGAGCTTCAGACTAGACAGAAACTCGAGCTTGATAGAATTCAAATTTCTAGTTTTTCAACCGAGCTTGAGCTGAAGTTATGACATATTGCACGCCTCTAGCTTCAACTGGATTAGCATCAATAGTCAAGACTGCAATATTGTCGTTATCACGCCTTTGGTGAGAGGAAGGTCGAATGTGTAAACAAGGTACAAGATAGGATCCAGAACACTACCCTATAGAGCGTGGAACGTCAGCTTGAATTTCGTAAGGTTTGGTAACTTCATGGTTAACTTTCTGCTAGGCTTTCTGCTTAACAAAGAAGCTACGGTTGCTAAGATATGATTGAATAAATTATAATAGTTTATTAGGAGCGTACTTTTAGTCTTATATAAAAGATCTTTAAGTCTATATAAAAGATCTTTAAGTCTATATAAAAGATCTGCCAGATTCGGTCGAAGGCTTGTGATATATCAAGAAACATTGCAGAACAATACTTTTTTTGTTCAAATGTTGAGTTTATCTTTTCTACAAATCTATAGATTTGCTCGATTGTACTGTGCTTTTGCCTAAAGCCAAATTAGTGGTTTGGAATCAACTGATTTTTCTCTATTATTGGTATTAGTCTTTTTAGGAAGAGAATTTCCAACACTTTAGAAGGGATTGGAAAAAGACTTATTGGATGATACGATTTAACATCGTTAGGGCATTTTCCAGGTTTGAGGATCATGACTACATTACCTGGACTACTTTCTATTAAGAAATAAATCTTCTTCTTATTATTGCGCTGTAGAGTCAAATAAAATAGATAATACCATCTTTGGGAAGTTCCTTCATAATTTTAACAGTAATCAAATCGTAAGGAGCTTTATGTAAGTTTAATTTGCTTATCATTTGAAATATTTTGTTTTTTGAGAACTTATAGATAAATCCAGTTGATGAGTTTGATTCAGATAATCACTTCCTCCATTTTATTAGTATCTCCTTGGAAGGAGTTAAGTGAGATGTGTTGCGCCATTAGTTTTCCTAATAGGTGGTTGAGTAAGTATGGGTCGTTTTTTTTTTAGTTTCCCCTGTCGCTTTCTATCGATTGCTGCTGTTGCATTTAAGTTTCTAAGATATATTTGAATTCTCTGGTTTTTATCATTGCGTAATAATAATTTAAGCTTTGCTGTGATTGAATTTAATCGAGTCTTGTCGCTGGGGAATCTGATTTGCTGTCATCGTTTCCTTGCTTTTCGTTTTTCTCTTATTGTCTGAGAGTGCATAGATATTATGTCATTTGAATACGAGTTAAATGATGTAGAATGGTGTTCCAAGCTGATTGCTGTATGCAGCTATTGAAATGTTTCACAGCTTCTATAATGTCATCATCGATTTTCAATGATAGAAGATTGTTTCATGTTTGATCTAATGTAGTTTGATTGAATGTAGTACTGGATTGCTGAGTCAGTAATTATTGAGTTTTATCTGTTTGAAGTTCCTTGTCATTGTTTCAGGATCGCGCTACCTTTTCTTTTTAACTTTCTTCCAGTTACTATTAGTAATAGTATTATCCTGACGATCTGTATTTGTGTTCATGTGATTTTTTTCTGATGTTTGTTGACCTTCCTCTACTAATTGGTTGATGTCTGTAAAGCCACTAAAAGATGAAAAACGTTGTCTTTTGGACAAGACGCTTTTTCGCGAGACTAAATGAAGTGTAAAGTGTATGGTTGGATGGAGTAGAATCCTGCTCATTTTGATCATTATTGCCATCATAGTTGTTAGGTTTCTGATTCATATTATTATTGGAAAGCAATGATTGGCCTCTCCCTCCAGAATCCTTGCGGCCAATCTCCGAAGAAAGTGGATTGCTCGAGTTATTGCTTGGAATACCACCTGGGATAGATTCTGCCGATTGTTTTCTTTATTGTTAAGTTTTGTTGCTAATTTTGGTCCACCCCTTATTTTATTTCGCCGATACCCTCCGGTAAGTCGGTGAGCATTCCCCAGTGCGCCACCAGGGGAGGCGCCCGATGGACTAGCAACACGGGACTATTGAATTTGCGGCATTATTGATATGAATAAATTCTTTATAGAGTAAGAGAATAATTAAATATAAAATAAAAATAAAATTTTTTGTAATCTAAGTGGTATTACATTTTATAGATTTTATATATTATATTTTATATTTTCTATTTATTTTTCTGAAATTCTGATATTTGTACTGTATATTTGTACTTTGGTTCTGTATTATTTATAAAGATCTTTACCTAAGACAACAGAATAATGGGACGAATCAATTGGCATAAAGAAAATACATAGTTGCTTATTTATTTGGATAACAAAATTATCCATTTTGCTTATATGTATATTTTAAAGCAACTATATTTTCTTGACCCCAATTCGTTTACCACGATTCCTCTTATTATTCTGTTCATAAAAGGTATAATCAAAAAATTAATACATAATTTACAAGATATTTAATATTTCATGTCAATATATAGAATGAAGTATAAAATATCTTGTAAATTATTAGTTTTTTGATATCTTTATCCTTAATACTTTTATATGTAAAATAATTAGAAAAATCATTTTTATTTAATAAAGTGAAGAGGACCTTCATATCTTTTTGACGCCTCCACCCAGGAAGAACAATGTAACTAAAATTTCCTTTGAAATCATTTTACTTTCATCTGAAACATTTTGTTTGTATCTTATGTATTTTTCAAGAGATTTACTTGGGGCAATTAAAATGGGACACTCTCTATATATACAATTTCTTCAATATTATTTTATTTTACATTAAACAATAAGCGTTATACATAATACGACACGTTTTGTTTATTTGTTCAGATGAAAGCAATCCTCCGGCACCAAAGGAGAAGAAACGTGCTGTCGTTATCGATTTGATATCAGATAGTGATGATGACGATGAGGATAACACGCCAACACAAAGTACAAAGAAACCAGCCAGTGGCATTTCATCGCCAAAGAAATCGCAGACCAGCTCCATTAGTAGTACAAGCGAATCGCCAGAATTAATGATAATCGATTTAGAATAAAGAATTGTTTGATATACTATAGAACTTTTTGTAAAAAATTATATTTTCCTCCATAAAGAAAAAGATCTTGATAATTTTTTTTCTTTTTATCTATATACTCAGTCAGCACGTTTGTATGACATTAAGTTATAATTTATTACTTTCGAGGAAGTGTAAAATAAATAAAGACATTCATTTATTGTAACTTTAATAACGTTCCATTCTCATATACAAATACATCTCATATATTTTATTCAATTTTACTTGACAAACAGTGTAATGTTAAAATTACGTTTGGCGAGACTGCAATAAGCAAATGTTGTAATAGAGATTTTATTTTGACTGATGATTGCTGTGGAATCAGTATGTAACTGAAAATAAAGTTATTTTTGTTTTTTGTAACACAAACTTCTTGTTAATTTCGACATAAGATCTTGCGTATATAAGCTATCTAATTCATACTTTATTTATCATTTCATGTTCGGTTATAGATTCAGCGCATGGAAGAGGTGTATAACAATGTTTTTTTTTCATTTAATGAGAATTAAAATTATTCATATAGCAGTTATGTTGGATTATTGCAGTTATATTATTATGATATCAAAAGCGAAAAACTATACGTAATTATTTCCTTGCATTGTATGTCAAAATAAATTCATTTTATGCATGTCACCATTGGTGATAATACATGTAAATAGTAAAATATATCGACAAGTTTTTTAAATTGTTCTACGATATTAAATAAATGTAATTAATTTTATATTTTTTTATATTAATCAAAATAAATTAATATGTACAATTACTTATTAAAAGACAATAGTGTATTCTCTATAATTCTTGTGTAGTATCTTGCAAAGGATCCCACATACACAAAAACTTGATTTTTTTTACTTAATTTTTTTTTTATTTTCAGTGAAATTGACTTAAACTAATATGTTATAGTTTTTGATTCATTGATCAAATTTCCCTAGACAAAATCATAAAAAATGAACAGATTTTGCTATAGCACTATTGAAGATCGCTATTTTCCAATCTAATCGGACTGGAAAGTATCTTTGTCTAGTAAACTATTCATTTTTTACTTTCATGCACAAACTAATGAAACGATATAAAGAAAACGCCCCAAGTAGTACACAGCGCCTACAAAATACAAAACATTAAGAAAATCCTAAAAAGTGTAAATCCTAATAAGCGTTTTTTTTAACACTTTGCAGGTGCTGTTGTGTTGAGACATAGTTGCTTTAAAAAAAAAAAAATTGTGCAATTTACAATGTGCATACTACCTGTGGCGGTCGAGCAAATGACACGCGCCCGGCGCTAGCCAGCCCCCAGAGGGCGACAAATTCGAGCGACGAACTCGTACTCAAGATTCCGTGGAGTGGGTATATAAAGAGGGCCACGAACGAGAGACAAGTTCTGAGACAAATTTTCGAATACATATCTTTTTCCTGACTCATTTTCTGATCTAAAATACTTTGCTTTATTTCTATTTTCCTCTTAGGATTCCTTAGGATCTCCTATTGTCCGGTTTGGCGCGCAGACTTCGCGGTCCACACGGCACATCGTTATTTTAACTTAATGGCTACAACACTAAGCTACACGCTAAGCTGTAAACAATGCGCATGTGCGAGTGCGGGGTATGTCTGGCAGCACTGGTTCTGGGTTTTCCACTCAGTCGCTGGAACTCCAAGAGTTCTCAAGCGACATATCCTAGAATCGCATCTTAAGCGATTCTCTCTGAGGTCGGCATAACCACCTCTCGGACGCACATCAGGAGACCAGAAGGATCACTTAGTAACATCCTTAACGGACGAGAGACGAAGAAGACGAACAGTCAGTGATCTCTTCAAAGCACCCGATTCGCCAACGGTCCTCGAGATAGAGTTCGACCCAGCGAGGTTAGCAGTCCCCGGATATCATGGGGCACTCGACCAACGGGACCGCATCACCTTCAACCTGATGAACACCGCAGAGCAATGCAGACGACAAGATCAATAGCGCACACCAGGATATCTAATGTCAACGTCCCTCAGCCTTTGGAATGGCCCGAGCAACACCGGTCATACTCAAGAAGTGAACGATCTGGTCTCAGGCACAGGCGTTAGCGACAAGCAACCGTCGCTGTTGAGCCCTTCTCAGAGCTCGACCCAAATTCCTCAAGCATGGATTTTGTTCGCACACACAATCACATCCTCCTTGTCAAGATGATATAAGTTGGAATCTAGAGCACACATACTAGCATACCTGCTCCCATATATCATAACTACCAAACCCTGACATGATCTACGAAGATGGAAGATGGAAACGGAGCAGACGGGGAAGCAGTCATTAATCTCCCCAGCATACAGCGGGTCGCAATTAAGTTTTTGCCTTTTTGGCTAGAGAGAAACCTGAATTCCAGTTCGCCCAAATAGAAGAGCAAATTCATGTTCAGTGGAATAACGCAAAACGCCACTAAATACGCCTACGCATTCTCATAATTAGATGTACGTTCGTGAAGTAAAGGACCTGATAGCCAATTCACACCCGACAAGGATAGATATCTCATGTTGAAACAAGCATTGATATAGAGGCTCTTAGCATCTCAAGAGCAGCGCATAAGGCAGTTATTAGAGTACAAAGAACTAGGGGATAGAAAATCTTTCCAGTTTCTTCATTACCTACAAACACTGGCAGGCACTACCATGTCTGATCAACAACTCTGCACCCTGTGGTTGGAACGCTTGTCATCACAAATGCAAGCCATCATAGCAACCAAGACCGAAGGCCGGCTAACAAACAGACAGGATCGACGAAGTCGCAAGCAGGACAGTCGTGGCTGTCACATCAATCATAGCGGAAGCAGCGACTTCAAAAACCTTGGAGATGCAACTCCAAGAGTTAACAAAACAAGTCGTCTCACTAACCACAAAGCTTACGAAAGTAAAGAAATGTGAGCGAATAGAAGCCAAAGCCGCAGCAGAAGCACTCCCCAGAAGGATGTTTATTACTATCATCGACAATTTGGAGCCGAAGCAAAGAAGTGCATCAAATCCTGCAACTTCCAGGAAAATAAGGAAGGTAATTATTAAAGGCAGCTAGCGACTCAAGCCCCACTACCAGCCGCTTGTTCATGATAGATGGTATGTCTAAAATAAAGTACCTCATTGATATAGGCTCTGATTTAAGCATCTATCCACGGACGCACATGCAAGGCAAACAAAAAGCAGCAACATACCAGCTGTACGCAGCAAACGTATCCGTGATCACTACATACGGGTACATTGGCTACAATTTGACTCTTCGGGTTACGTCGCGATTTCTCGTGGTGGTTCGTCATAGCCGATGTGACAGCCTATCATCGGTTTAGACTTCCTAGCGAAGTGCCATCTGTTAGCAGATGTAAAGAACAAGCTGATTGATGGAGAAACGAAACTCACTGCAAAAGGCTCACCTGCCGTGAATTCAGTAGAGTCGGCGAAGACCATTATTAAAGAAATGTCATATCACGATATTTTGGCCAAGTTTTCATCAATCATAATGTCCGCATAATCAAGGAGAATAGTTAAATACTCCACGGTGCATCATATCAAGATCACTCAGGATCAACTGGAAGGTTGAGATAAACAGCTAACACCAGACAAACTATAGCAAATAGCAAAGGTGGAATTCAACTTACTTCTTCAAGAGGGAATAATTTAGCCTTCAAAGAGACCCATGGTCATCTCCGTTACATCTCGCACCTAAGAAAAGGGGAACATGGAGGCCATGCGGAGACTACCGCAAGTTAAACACAAGAACCATTCCGGTTTAATATTTCCGATCCCACACATCAAAGATTCCGTCCATATTCTACACGGTAAGAAATTTTTTTCTCAATATTAGATTTGGTCCGAGGATACAATCAGATTCCAGTACACGAAGACGATAGAGCGAAGACGGCTATTATTACGCCATTCGATCTATTCGAATTCATATCTATACATGCTCTTCTGATTAAGAAACGCACAGACATTTCAGCGTTTCATAAACGAGGTACTACACGGTCTCGACTATTGCTATGCATATATCGATTAATATATCGACGATATATTAATCGCCTCAAACTCAGAAGAGGAACACAAGGAACACCTTAAAGAAATATTCAGGAGACTAAAAAATTACAGCATCCAATTAAATGTGGCAAAATGCATTTTTGGAGTACATCAAGTCAAATACCTGCGGAAGATATACAGCTACTCCCGGACAAAATGGAGGCTCTCAGTGGGCAAAAACTTTCCAAAACCAAAAACAATAAAGCAACTAAGACAATTTTTGGGGACTATAAACTTTTATAGACGTTTCATCCATGGAGCTGCAAAGAATCAAGCAAGACTACTAAACGACATACTTGGAGAATCCAAGATAAAAGACAAAATTTCGTTTGAATGGACGGCGGAAGTAGAAAACGCATTCTCTAGATGCAGAAACAGCCTTTCAAGAGCAATTCTGCTTGCACATTCTGATCCGGAAGCGGAACTAATACTCATAACAGATGCTTCCGACACTACATTAGGATCAGTCTTGAAACAAAAAGGATGGCAGCCATTAGTCTTCCTGAGCAAAAAACTCAGTCAAGCGCGAACAAAATACAGTCCATATGATGGCAATCTATACAGCAATAAAATACTACCGATATATATACTGGAAGGCCGGCATTTTACAGTCTATATCGATCACAAACCGCTGACATGTGCGCTCAACCAGTCGTTACAGAGTTCCCCGAGACAAGCTCGACATCTTGAGTACTTTTGACACTTAAGTACCTTTAGCCAGTTTATCACGAATATAGCACATCTCAAGGAAAGACATAGTAGTGGACGAGTGGAAGCAGTTCACTCAGCCATGAGTTTCGAAGAATTGGCACGAGCCCAGGATATAGACGAAGAACTCAAGAAACTGTTGATAAAACTCACGAAAGTACAGATACCACTGACTTAAAACCGTGCGCGCACGCGACAAGTATATCAATATCACACCCTTACGTAATGGAACAATTCCAAAACTTACACGGATTGTTACATCCAGAGGCCAAAGCCACGGCTAAGTTAATCTCACAGAGATACGTCTGGCCGCAGATAAAAAAGGACTACCAGACATGGGCACTTGCATTCAATGCCAAAAAGCTAAACCAGACAGAACGCCGTACCAATAGGAAACTTCCAGTTACCGTTAAGACGCTTCGAGTATATATACATTATGGGACCTCTTCCTTGCTCAAAAGGAAAAAGATACTGTCTAACAATAATATATATAGGTTTACAACATGGTCAGAAGCAATTCCGATTTGCGACATCACGCCGAAACAGTGGCTCGACATTTGTTTGCGGATTGGATCACATGCTTTGGCGTGCCGACACGAATCGATTAGCGGAGATTAGTAGTCCCCCCCCCACCCCCCCAAATACCACGGGGCACCCGATCAATCAAGGGATCGTATCACCTTCAACCTGACGAATAACGCAGAGCAACGCAGACGACCGGATCAACAGCGGATCAACACTAAGGACATTTAATATCAACGTCTCTCAGTCTCTGGAACGGCTCGAGCAACACCAACGGTCATACTCAAGAAATGAACGGAGACGATTTGGTCCCAGGCACAGGCGTTAGCGACAAGCAATCGTCACTGTCTCGGCCCAAATTCCTCAGGCGTGGATCTTGCGTTCGCACACAATCGCATTCTTATCAGGACGATATATGTTGGAATCTAGAGCACGCATATTAGCATACCTGCTTCCAAATATCATAACTACCAAACTACCAATTTTTTTAAAAATCAAAAGCAATTTTTACATGCTGCTACAGCACAATCTGTCCATTTTTTATGATTTTCCTAAGGAAACTTTTGATCAGTGAACTTGAAATTATAATACTGAGTTTAAGTCAATTTCAAAACCCGTAGTTTTGTACGGAGTCCTTTAATATTCGAAAAAATTAATCTACTTTGACATATAATGCGCAGAAAAATTCATACGACTATTGTATATTACAACTACCACGTTTACTTAAATAAAGTATTTAAAGAAATTGAAAAATAGTTTTCGTGAATGAATCATGTGGAAAAGTGTAGATAACTTTTTGCGGGTAGAAAGGTGTCGAACATGTCTTAGTGGAATACGCACGACATAACATGTGATTACTCTTTACACATAAATCACTGTATACGTCCTATGGTACTTAATCATCAAAAGTCGTGTTCGGTAGATACATATGCTTGCGCAATGATATACTAGAAAGTTGTTGGTCCACAGGTACGCGCGTATCGTACAAACTAGGTGCTTGACCTATTATACCTAATGTACCACCGATACACGCGATTGTAAATATCCAAAGAAAGAATCTGTCCAAAACCATAGCTACGAATTTCCAATCTTCTATGACCTATGAGAATGGATAAACATTTCTATCATAAGTGATAAAATTTAATATCGTTAAGATGATATACTTGACAAATAATTACTATATTACAAGAAAATGTATAAATATAAGCAAGATAAATATAAGCAGATATTGGAAAAGCAGATATTGGAAAATTTACCTCGTTATCTTTATCTGCGTCCTTTATATGTTGAGCAATAAAACGCACACCTTTGAGAGCTGCTATGACATCTGGAGATAAATGTTTTGGTATTGTATTTTCGCTGTCAGTAACTGAAATAATACAGTCAATATATGTTTTATATAATATTAATCTTAATTTATTTTAAATTAAGTTTAATTTAATTCATATTAAAATATTGTTTAAAAAACAGTTAATAAAAATATGTTTTTTTCTTTTCAATTCAACAACATGCACAACAAATTTATGATGTTTGAATTATTATATTTATGATTTATTATATTTTTATTAATGCAGATATATGTTGATAATACATGTATTCATTTTTATAAATATATTGTAGTAATACACTTATGTAAACAAATTAAATTCTCATAAATAAGATTTTTTATTTCGAAAAATTAGCATAAAGATATCAGCATAAATGCTATGAGAGAATATGCTCAAGAATTAAAGAAATTAAAGAAAAAAAAGTTTCTGACAAATAACGGGAAATACCTGACGCATGCGGTACATGTCGTGCATCATCATCTCTAATACTTTTGTATGTTGAAGTAACACTTTCGAATGCATCTGGGCTTCCCTTTAGTTCCAAAGGATAGTCACTAACACTGTTAGGAAAAAATTCCAGGGTTAAAGGATAAATAAATATCTGAGATAAGATTGACAGTATAAAATAGTGTTTTTCTTCTCATCGTAATATATCTTTAATAAAATGTTGATATTACCTGTAATCTATTTCATTAGTGTATGCGTTATCTATGTAAGTGTCATCGTATTCTGGTGTAGAATATGGTGTGCGACGCATCATCAATACTCTCGGCATCCAATTCAGAAACATTTGTCTTACCCATGGTGACATATTATGCGTAGAAGGAGATCTATGAGAAAAATAATTCGATATCACATTTTATTCATTATAAGGATTGTAATTAATGAATATTAATTTGCGTAATTATTCTTTTAACAATAAAATCGTCAAACTAAATTTGGATTAGAAAACTTAATTCTGATTAAAAAATTAAAAAATCATGTATTTTACTAAAATTATTTGTTTTAAATAAAATTTTTATCCCAAACTGAAGTATATTAATTCTTAATAAATTAAATACATCTTATTTTTCAATTTTCTTAATCACATTTACAAATTTATAAAAATAAATACTTGCGAGACATTTATTTTGAATGGATCATGTTATAGATTTGTATTTAAGAGACAGAATTCAAAATCAATTGATATTTCTAAAATATGTAAAATACATCACGACCTACCGAAAGTGTACATTTAAGACGCAGACAGTGATCCAAATGGACAAAGTAACTAAAATCATGGTGAACAATAGGTATTTTCCGAGCAAAGGTATAGCTAACGATGTTGGCGGAATAATCTCTGCTAAGAGCAAGAAGAACACCGTCAATGAGAGGAGAATCGAAGAGCATAATGATACCTGTACATGCGAAGCAATAATAAATACATTTCGATGGTTAAGATATAATAATATAATAAAATCATTTCTATATTGATGCATTTGTAATTATTTTTATTATTGAGGTATTTGGCGTGGATCGAAATTTTTAATAATATTACGAGTGTAAAGAAATTTCCTATGATAAAATTTATGAATTTTATGTACAAATTTTAACAGCTGCTCAAATAATGTTACCTACTTTTTCGCCGGAATCGCTGGGCAAATAAAAAACCAGCACCGTTAAAAATGTGATACCGACACAGGGGATAATAAGATTGACAGTATAAAATAATGTTTTTCTTCTCATCGTAATATTGAATGTGATATCTGAAACGATAATTACAATAATTTGAATTAAATTATCTTCGAGACAATTTATAATTTTAAATTGTACCATTAATAAAAAAATAGCCAGAATGAACAAGCACAAATTTTATTTTTCTTCCGAAAATAAAGTTTAAAATCTTATGAAATCTTACCAGAATAAGGTTCCGTACAGCATGGATAATATTCTTCGTTACGTGTTGCTGGAACTTCTAGGATATCCCATTCTACTGATAGATAAAAATCAGTGAGATCTATACCGATCGCAACAAGATTGTTACCAGACTCCTGCTTTAGATGCTTCAAATCTACCTGCGAGAAAAAAACACATTTTCACAAGTTATGTCAGACTAAAGTTACATCAATTAAAGCTATAAAAAAAAGCTTGCAAAGTGATTAACAATGTTAAATATTCTACATTATAAAAACAAAATTTAAAATTATAAATAGAAATAAAATTAGTATTAGTATTATATAAATCTACATATTAATTATCTATTTAAATTTTTAAACAAAAATAAATCATAATTAAAAGATATTTTAAAAACAAATTTAAGATAAGACTATAATTTTTTTTAATAAAAATTTTTATTTAGAATTTTAATTAATTTTAATTTTTTTATATTTCGCAATGTTTAAATTTTCCTTGTTGTTTAGCAATATTATTTAATTTTAATTTTAATAAAGTAAGTTTTATTTAATATTATTTAAAAGAATATGTTTTGTTATTTTATTCCGAGCTTGCTTGCTTCATAAAAAAGTTTCTATTAAATATCATTAATAATTAATTGGAGCTTCAATATTATATTTTCATTAAAGAAGAAAATCTTGCTCTTAGATAAATAAAGATTGGTCAAACAATCTTTGGTTGAGAAAAAGAAATTCAATTGTTTTGGGATATTTTATATTGTTTGTATATACAAGTATACATTGTTATAACCTGAGCGCCATTATAAGTCCATGAGCCAAATTTCATAATGCATGATTGCTCATCAAACGGAAAGTATTCCACATTGATCTCACAAGACGATTTATAAATAGCTGGCGGTTTCCAGAATACCTCACCAGTGAATTTCAAAGTAGCCTTTGTCATTAATGTTACTTCATAATTTCCATCTGCGCTGTACAACAAAAGGAAGAAAAAGATTAATTCGAAAAATGCTTTCTACAGTACCTCATATTTTAATGTATCAAATATATATTTTTCTTTAATTTTCATAGGATTTCGACGATTTTGAAAAATAAATTTTTCTTTTATTTGCAAAAACCTTGTGGCATAAAGATTTTATTTATTTTTATTCGATTGCAATTTGTAATAAATCTTTTGCAATTTACTTGTTGTATAGAACGATATCCGGAAGCCATATGTTCTCGGAAGGCACATATAACATATCTATACCACCATACTCTTGTGGCTCCCATTGTAATTTATAATCAAACCATTTCTGCAAGAAACGAATAGAGATCAGTTTGCTGAATTGAGATCAGATTGTCTGACTACAACGCTCCGTACTACTGCGAAAGTGAAACGAATTAATATATAACTGACCTGCTCTACCCAGACGTTGGTTGTCATCACTTGGTTCTTTAGATTCTGTAAAAAAAAGTCAAGCATTAGTTTAACTTTTATAAATCCTTTAAATACAATAGAATGTTACATGTAATATATAATTTTATATAAAATATAATATAAAAAATAAAGAGAACAAAATTATAAATAAAATGTAATATTAAGTTTCAAAATATTAGAATAACATTTAAATCAATTTGTATACCATTTCTATTAATTGTGACAGCTTCAATCCCAACCAAACTGTTAATGTTTCTGTATTATTAACAACAGGACGTATCAATCTGTTATAATTGGACAATAAATCGTCATAGAGCCTCTTCGTATCAGGATTCGCTTCGAAAACGTTTCCTCCTAAAAGAATATTTATTAATATTTCAATGAACCGTTTTAATATTTGTTTTTTCATTTTTTGAAATATTTATATTAGAATAATAAATTAAATTAATAATAAACTGTATTGTAATTTCATAAAAAATAAAATTTGACATCGAGTTATTTATTTAAATCGAACACGTAAATGTATCTTAGGTTTATATTATTATGCCAGAAATAAACTGCAGATTGTTCTATAATTATATTCTATTACGAAATAATGTGAAATGTATTTATGTATTTTATTTTGGTGATTAATATAATCGTTTAATTTATTGCAAAATTATAAAAAAATTAATCATAAGTGTTTTAAAAAATATTATTACATAAATCAGTACATTATTTATAATAGATCAGAATATTATTTATAAATTGAGCAAGGTCTGTATTACAAAATTTTTTTGTATTGTATAAAAATAAAAAAATAATAGAAGCATATATAGTTTAAAAACATACAACAACAAAAAAAGAACAGGAAAAGAATGAAATGACAATAGAATGCTTTTGTAAAAAGAAATAATTATACAATAGTTAATACACTCCAGTTTTTATAGTAGAATTAACATGTTATTAAAGAAATAAGAATTTTAGAATATTTCCTCTAAAATAATCGATTTTAATTAAAATTTATGCTTGTGTGCATTAAAAATTATATTCTTTTATTTAATAATAATTTTAAAAAATATATAAAATGTATATTTAAACACGGAGATTTTTTTCTCAATGATAAAATTTTATGATAATAATATTGTATACATAAAAAAGTAGAAAAAATTTTCTCACATTGTGTCTCATACACATTATGTCACTTTAATAATTACAATTAACGAAACAAACAAGTAAGTGATTGTATTTTATTCTATGATTATTCTATGACTATTTATTATCTCAAGATCGTTAATAGTCGAGCGAGCTTACCGTAAGCGATACCGAACATATTGAGCAAAACTGTGAACACCGTTGTCCGCATTTTCGGCGCTGTTTACAAATGCGTGCAAAGGTAGAACACTCGCGAGTACTCTCTGCAATAGGCTCTCCTTTAGTACACGTACCTTGGCAATAATTTTACAAACAAGAGGTATAAAAAAAGCCAAGAAGGCAGAATAACAAAACACTTAGTGTACTGAATAGTAGCGCGTGATCGGCGAAACGTCGGGCGGCCAGCATCCCACTGGTCCACGATCGATATTCCAACTCACCGCCATGACGCTCGCGCTGCCTGTTCAGGGCGCGACTTGATTCTAGTGGTATGTAGGGGTGGTTCGCGCCTGCCTGCATCTGCGCTCTTTGTACGAAAACGAAAACGCGGAAATCGAGAAGATCGCGAGCCCGAAATGCATTCAGGTCATTGTAATGAGAGAAAGAGAGAGAGAGGGGAGGGGGGAGGAAGAGAGAGGAGAGAGAGAGAGAAAGGATGGGGGAGAGCTTTTATGCCAAGGATTGAAGCCCGCATAATTTTGGCGAGTTCGATTTCCAATACTATGAGTTTGCGAAAAAGAATTTACATCAATCGCTATTTTTCTATCGATGTTGGGCTTTATTTATGATATATTTACAGCAAGATGACTTCGATAAAATAATATCATTTTATATTTCTATTTTTTGTGTAATCTTTTGTACATTGATTCGTGGAATGAAAGATGACAGTAATCTTTAAGCTTTTGGATAAGTTTCTTTCAAAGAAGTTTACTAATATTCTTTGGACAAATATTTAAGTATATACATATTAGAAATTTTAATTAAAATATTTTAAAGCATCATTTATTTATCTGAACATTTTTGTAAAAGAATAAATATTAAGTAATAATATATTAATAATAATAATAATAAAAGAATTGGCAGTGTAATTTAGTATTAATTTTATAATAAATTTAAAAAAAGTTTTATGAAAATTAAGTTTTGAAAATATAAACAAATTATTATTAAGATTATATTTTTCATTAGTTTCAAACTTTCTAGGAAGATTTGTAATATTCAACGAAAATTAATTATAGAGACATTTAATAAGAATTTTGCTAAAAATCTGATTTCAAAATATTGATCATGTAATAGATGAAGAATTTTGATAGGTATGAAGTATTAAATATATATATATATATATATACATGTATACATTTGATACTTCATATCTATCAAAATTCTTCATCTATTACATCATATCATCTATTACTTCATCTATTACATCATAACTAATATATACACACATATATATATATATATGTGTGTGTGTATATATTAGTTATAAGTCACTAACCAAACTAATATTCACATTGATCATTCTTGATAAATGAATCTAGCTTAATGATGAAATACCGATGCATATGGAGTAAGTGCCTTGCGGTTGTATTTCTCTCTTCGTACTTCTGTTAGCCCGACCATACTGTTTGCACTAAATTCTAATAAATATGCCACAAAACATAAACGTTCACAGACAGACGATTAGTTGAAATAAATCAATTTTTGGCATCGAGTAACATCGCTAAATCGCGCTGAAAGTCACATGCCAAGTGAATCGGACATGGAAAATCCATTTGGATTTATCAAGATTCGCGTCGTTTAATATGCGGCTGGATAAATTCCTTAAAAGCTACCTGTCGAGAAATCCCTATTCGAAGGAACCGCGGGGCAAATCGTCCTCGAAAACGAGGATCCCTCGAGTTGAGATGCGACTTTCGCTTAACATTCCGCAGGGTCGACGCAGATTTGTGTTCATAATACCGCCGAATAACGTGCCGTATTTTCTCCAAAGGAGGGTGCAATTATGGCGTAACATCTATCTTGAGTGGTGCGTAATGTAGTGGTGTCCTTGGACGCCATGCTGTCTAGAGGATACTTCCATATTATCTAAAACTGACCGATCAACGTTTATTAATACTTATGTTTAATATTATATAGACAAAAGAAAGTCTTGCAAAACTATTTAAATTTATCTCAATGTTCATGTTGGGTAGGTATATAATATTTGTTTATTAAAATTGCAATTTTGTGATGATAATTTCTATAAATTTATATGGCTTGTGTGCTTTTGAGAAGAAGAAGCAGGACAAAGGGAAAAGAAAATGGACATGTTAGAACAGGATAAAAATACTTAAGTGCCTCAGATACTTTCTCATCTACTTACGCCATTGTTGAAAGCAAGGAAAGTTTTTCCTCTCTTCCACAAATAACCATGCATACGTGCATACATGTACACTCATTAATTTCTGCATTATCTCCAACGTTGACCATAATTTACTAACTAACAGTATATTACCTAACAAATATACTCGACCAATATTAGTTTTCTATGATACTTGTTTATGAAGATACTTTTCTAGTAAAAAAAAATATATACAATTTAATACAAATTATTTTACACAAAATAGAATACTATTACAATATCGCAATTATTTGTATTAATGTATTAAATAAAGTATTTTGAAATTTTAGTTATGTAAAAATATCTCGAAAAGAATAAAAAGGTGTATCTCGAAAGATATAAACATTTTTTCAAAATTATTTTTCATTATGCAAATATAAGTATTTGAAATTATATTTTTCAATTAAATTTCAAGTAAATTTTGCTGAGGAATTTTAACATATGAATATTAGTTATAAATACAATGTTAAAAATTACAAAATGATGACCTTCGCTAATATTTTCAGATTGATCAGAGAATTTATTAAAGTTTTTCGCGAGTAGCGGATATTCGTGTGTGAAATATTAACTCGGTTGTCGAGAAAATTTGTGACCGAGATCTTATAAGACGACGTCACAAAAAAAGTGACGTTCCTCGAAGTCGCGGTGACCGATCATGGCGGGAACGTGCGATCGACGGGCACGATTATCGATCAAGAGTACGTAAACACACACGTACGAAGGGCCAGGGCACTTAGCGTATGTTTGTTTAGTGCCTTTTACGGCTATATCCGTGTGATGTTGCCTGTATTAGGCAGGGGCCAGTGTCTGGCACGTAGTTGAGAGTCCTGCGGCGCCGTGCTTCGAGAGGGTCATTTATAACTGTTATCGTGAAACTTACTAGCCCACTTACTACCCTCCGCTGTCTGTTCCCTTCTCTGTCGCGCATGGAAAGTATAGTCACAGTACAGGCAGTAGCAGCAGCAGCAGCAGCAGCCATTCCATCACAGTTTCTTTTATCTATCGATCGTGTATCCGACCAATGGATATTGCCACTCTGTAATGATACTCCTGGACTCCTAGATCGATGAATCTCCCGTATATACTCCCGCTTTTATAATTTCTGCATTTTGCCGGATGGCAAAATGATACAGAATATTTAATATTAATCTACGGTCATCAACACGGATTAATCCGTCGACGCTGCTAACATTAATTGTTTATTTCACGTAACAAATTTTGCTCATACATATACTTTATGAAATAATTAAATATACAGAAGAAAGAGAGCATAAGCAATGGTCGAGCGTTAATATAACTGATGTATTATAGGTAATGTAAATAATAAAGTCTATTAGAATATATGTATATATCAATATATAATACATGTATATATCAAAAGTAATAATTAATGTTTGATTACATTGTAATGAAATATATTAACTAGGTTAATCTATTGTAAACATGCAGAGTCGTTAATGAATAATAATAATCCATCGATCGAAAAATAAAAGCCTGTTTGCTTAAAATTTTCATAATTTTCTGCAGCTTGTCTTTAAAGAGCCAATAACCTCCTAAAGTATATGTGTACTTTAATTACTAAAGATAATTACGTCATCATAAGGGCTGTTGAGGAACAGAGGTTTACTATGATAATATAGAGTATACCCAATATCTTGCTGAGTTATGTAACGTGCGCGATACTGCTATTGTATACTTCATATATACCATCACAGACATATTGCGTATGTACAAACCGTACTAAACTTACGTGCTTAAACAATTATTTTTTTAACATCAAAATTTATAAACATAAATTTATAAACATAAATAAAAATAAAATTACTATAGAAATGACAGAATTTTAAATTCACGTTAATTGAATGACATTTTATTCGTTTTATTATACATTTTCGTCGCAACGTAAACTCTCTCTCTCTCTCTCTCTCTCTCTCTCTCTCTCTATATATATAGTGTATATGTATGTACATAGGTACATATATTTATATAGTCATACATAATATTAGGTGTTGGAATTAATTCGTAGCGTTTTTTAATGAAAGAATGTTATTTATTTCACATGAGCATTAAAAAATACATTAATGAAAGTACTTCCCATCACTTGTAAAACGCTACGAATTAATTTCAACACCTAATATATATATGTATCTACATACATAATTAAATATACTATAATTATGAACAAAGTGCTCCATTTTAGTTTTCTTTTAAAAAACGTTTTCATTTTTTATTGTAAAAATAAATGACAAAAGTTGTATGGTGAAGGAGCGCAAATAATGACAAAATTAATTTTAGAAAAAATTAATTTTTTTAAATTATATAAAGGTTATCATCTTTTTAAAATGGAATTATATCTTTAGTTTTTTTTATGTAATATATGATTTCTCTAATTATTCTGCACATAAAAGTATTATGTTAAAACTATTGAAAAATCAATAATTTAAAGGTTATTGTATATTTTATTTTGGCATATTTTTACATAAAATGTAAAATGTCTCGTAAACTATTAATTTTTTGATAATCGTATCTTAATAATATACTTTTATATACAGAATAATGAAATATCTAAATTAATTGGTGTAAAAAAATATATCACAGTTGCTTTAAAAAAATATGTAGTTGTATATTGCAAAATGCAATAATTTTTTAAATAATTCATTTACTATTTCGTATGTCTTAAATGTCATACATATAAATATACAAAATCGAAAACAAATAATTTCAAATATCGTGTGCACAACTCTAACTTTTAAAAATGTAATTACCAATTCGCTTCATGTGGATACAATTCCCTCTCGTTTGTAACTTTCGTTTCACTCGCAGATATCTTTCAATTAAACATTTCCCCGTATGTAACAGATCAGCATGAACAATTGTTCACAATCCCGATGAACGCACGTTATTTCGCGTACAATACATTAGCAATTTTCACAGTCGGTGCGAATGTTCCACCGATCGACGAGCGCTTTGCTCTTCTATCTACTGTTGGGGACAACCAACTTGCAACACCTCGCGCACACGTGTAGGCGCACAAAAGCCTGGGTGGAATAATTTATTTAGCTCGAGCAATGCAATAATGGCAGACTCGCACCGAGTGCAAACTGCAGAACGCGTTCATTACCGCGATCTGGGCGAGAGTGCACCACGGCATGGACAAGGGTGGAGAAGCTTGTGAAGGCTGTTGTGCGGGGTGCGCACCGGCGGATGGACTTTGAAAAGAACGGGTCGAACAATTTATAATCCTTAACAGTAACACGCACCCAAGTGCGAACGACGTAAACAAGTCTTCTTTTTCGCGACCTTGCACGGAATCTTTCCGTGCACGTTATAATCATTAATTATCTTCTCTCTAATCGAGCTGATCTTTTGCTTCTGGCAATGGCTTCGTTTAGAAAAAAAAAAAAACAAAGCTTTAATAAGAGTTCTTGCCTTTAGTTCTTTGTTAAATTTTAAATTATAAATCAATCGTAATAAAGAATTACTGAGCGCTTATTGAGCAGGTTTGACTTCTGAACCCAGTTAATATAATGTCTATCCATGAATAATTCCGAGAATCGTAAGAAAGATAAAAATAGAGATTTTTACTCTTGGCTCTAATTAGATCACTCGAAATCTGATAGATATTTGTTAGATTTTTCGAAAATTATCTTTACATCGCTAGGATGTGAAAAATCTCAAAAATTGCTGATTTTTTCCTTCTGTTTTATATTATGTATTATATTTATATACAGAACAACTTCTTGATTATTCAATAGAATATAGGATAAATAAAACAAGCCACAGTCCTCTAAATGGTCCATCAAGAGTTAAACGTATGCTGAGAGTTAAATATTTAACGTAGTCAGTTGCGACTGATCGACTAATTGCAATGTGGAATTTACCATTATATATACATATATATATATATACATATATATATATATATATTATCGGCAATGTATAGTGTTAGGTGTATCGATATACTCTCAGTTGCACACTTTCCGATTCTTGTTAGTGTTATCAATTGCTTTTCTCACTAATGTACACGCGAATGCACTTTTGGTCAAGTAGGAACTATATCGAGGAAATGTAAAATCTTTGTTTAATCAAAGAATTATCTCATTCTATTATCTATTAGGTGTTGGAATTAATTCGTAGCGTTTTTTAATGAAAGAATGTTATTTATTTCACATGAGCATTAAAAAATACATTAATGAAAGTACTTCCCATCACTTGTAAAACGCTACGAATTAATTCCAACACCTAATATATCACGCATTTTCTTTTTTAATTTCAAATATTAAAAATTTAGATGCCATGAAATACATATTAATTTGAGATTCACATATGAATAAATGTTTAGAAGATATATAAAATATATATATACAAAAAATATATTAAATATAAAAATAAATCGGAAAGTTCTTTTTAATAAATAGAAAAACACTAATCAGTTTTTGAGTTAGAAGTAATTAAAAATATATAGTGGTTTTAACGAATTAAGTTTCAGAATAACAGAACTTTATTCTTCATTTAACTTCAAGCGAACTTTACTTTAATAGGATTGTAATTTAAAAGTTAATTACAAAGCTCTTCAAAGTTAAGCGTTAAAAAGTTGTAATTTTTGCTTGAAGAAATAAGAAAAATCGAATGCATATTGTACAAAGAATTTCTAGAGTGCAAATGTTATATAAAGTTTATATAATATTTAATATGTTTTTAAAAATGTTTTTCTTCAACAAAATGATGTTTAATAACAGTAGACGAAATTATTATAACATAGTAAAATTTATATTTTCCCATTGTGTCCTTCGTATATTATTTTTTATTCTTACATATCTTGATTGTCATAGCAATGCAATATTTTCGCAGCGTTTTCAAAACCATATAGAGGACTTTATGATATTTACGAGAACGCGTACTTTGTTTTAACGGATTTTCAGAATTAACAGACCGAAGATCGTTTAAATCACATTCGATTGTATTTTTGAATATTACCTGAATAACAACGTGCGCGAATAGGGGTCCCGAATGTGAAAGGTTTTATCCGCTGCATTCAATTTCCCATTCTCTCTGCATTCTCGTTTCTTATCCCTTTATACCATTATCGAGCGGGAAACGTGTCGCATTCGATAATTGCTGTTGGTGGAATGCCACATTTTTAAGTTTATATCTCGTTGATGCATCAGCTAATGGCAAGATAAATAATTATTATGTATGATTTAATGTATTGATATTATGACAAAATAAATCTCATACAATAAGAATTAACGTAAAATATTATTTAAAATATGTGTGTGTTTACCATGTATTACATAATACAGATAAGAGAATAACAAAAGAGAATGTGAAATAAAATTTTGAATGCGAAAACTATCTTTCTAAAATATAAATATGTTTCATTCACTCGCTTTATATAAATATAAAATTCTTACATATTTACACATTTGCTTTAAGATGGCTATTAAGTAAAATAATCATGATAAGTTCAATTCAGTTGATTAAAATAATTTGATTGAAAACTGAAAATCACTGAAGCAATCATTTTGATTAAATCCAGAAATTTTTACAGTAAAAATAGTTGAGAATCAAATGCCCATAAATCGGATATCGAATATGACTATGCAAAAGAGTAGATATTCAACTTCGAGATCGTTACGTAAAGTCGGTTCACGTAATTGTTACATTAAAAGAACTGACTTCAAAATCGATACGTGATTAAAGCAATCATAGAAAGAATAGGTATAACATAAAAAAAAGAATTCTGATATCATTCGATTCGTAGACTCGGATCAAAAAAATCAATATCTTGAAATCAGTGAATATAAAATAAATGTCTCAGTAGTCAAACATGAGCTAATTTTTATTAAAAGTATGATTTTATTTATCAGAATAATATTTATCAGAATAATTTTTTCGTATCGTTTTATATATGCACGGTAAAGCTTACACTCTAATAAAAGAAATAAAAAAAAAATAACGCTTATCAATTTGTAATAAATGAAATATTTGCAGATACTTTCGTATATATGTTTCGGAGCCTAAAAGATTCACATCCCAAAAATTCGGACATAATTTGTACCAATGTTCGATCGCGTAATGTGATGTTTGCTGACATTAAGAATATATTTAAAAAAAGCACAAACTAATAAAATTAATAAATTTATTTTTATTTCAATGTGAATTAATAAATAAAATTGTTTGTTTTTTTAAACATACTTAACCTTTGTCAATCTATAAATTTAGACAGATATATATGAATGACATTGGGATATATATGAATGGACAGCTTTAAATTTAGCTGGTATTAGTAACATTAAAATATTTATATACAAAACTGATTTAAATAAAAAAATGTAGAATATTCTTAAAACATTATTTTTTAATAAGAAATCATAACATTACTTTCAAAAAGTTGTTAAGAAGATTTTTTTTCAGTGCTACAATCACTTGCTCTTAAAATGATTGAAAATTAGTCATTTTGTATAGTATAATTATATTATATTTTATTTCACTAAATATTATACAACAACTTTAAACTTTTGATATGTATAAATATGAAAAATCAATGATTTTTTATTTAAAATATTCATCTTAAGGGAACACTTTAGTTTCCCAAAAATTCTGTCGATTTTTAAAGATAAAGGCATTGATTTAAAATTTTTTGCACTACATTATATTAATTTTAAGGTATAATATATAAAATATTTTTTTTGTATTTTTTTAAGATTTTAATGTACAATAATTTCAGGATGCCGACATGATTATAAAAAACTACTTGACCAATCGGTCTAAAATTTTATATGTTATTCTATATCTATAATAGCTCTCGTATAAACCTTAGGCTTCTTAAGGATTGATTTTCCTATTTTTTTTTAAATAATTAAATAAAAAAGGTCTATTTTCAAGATCCTTAACACTGAAACTCTGTCATTTAAAAAAATTTTCATTCTCTGATATCGTTCTCCATGATTTATACATTTATATACAAATTGAAAATTTTTATGTGTGTTTCATTTATTTGAGATAATTTTGTCGATTATAATCAGGTCAGTCAGCGAACCATCATTTTTTAGAGGCGCCGTCGAAATTTAAAATTATTAAACATTAAAATCATAACAAAATAAAAAAAATTAGTATACATTTTAAGACTAATAAAGTATAGAAAGACAAAAAGTCTCGGTAGTTTAATGCTCATATGAAATACAAGAAATCCAGGTTCAAATCCCGGCCGAGGTAATATTTTTCGCTATAAATTTATTAACAGTTTCAATATATTAACATCTTTATAATATGATGCTTGATGATAGCATCAAATTATTAAATTGCTTGTTAATTTAATTCGTGATTACTACAGTAGTTTTACTTTTACTAATAGTTCGGAAAAATAATTCGGCGCAGTTCTAAAAGACTACAATATGGTAGTTATGGTATATACTCTCTAAATTTTTTGGAGTGAAATTTTCATTCTAATTCTAAAATCACTGACCAGTTCATTCTACGTGGAGAAAGTATTCACTTTAATAAAGTGAATTTTTTCACACTAAGACAAAAAGTGAAAAGTTTCACTCTTATTTTTAAAGTGAAATTGTTAATATTCTAAATTTCACTCCAACTTAAAGTGCAGAAATCTTGCCAAATTATGCCTAACGCCTTCTCAGTTCTTGTTTTCGTACAAGTGCTGTTTATAATTGCCAATTATTAACTGCGTTTAGAGTTGTTTTGAGTGTATGAACAACGTCAAGTGTTTGACAAATTCGGGAATAAATTAGAGGTGTAAGCCTGTTTATACATTTGTACGTACATAAAATAGAAATCAAAAGGATATGAACAGAGCTTAAAATATTTTGTATAGGTATTTTGTATAAGTATTTTAGAATAATGAAAGAAATTAATTTCTATTGAAAACGTTAATAAAATGTAATAAATCGAAATTCATGTCTTTAATCTTTAATATGTTTATACTCCTGTACAGACAAAGTACTTAGAGATGTCAAGACTTAGTCAAAAAATGCTTGCGACTTTGATGATTAGGTTACAAAACATCATCTCTCCGAGAAAAGTGACTCTTTTTAGAGTTGAAGAATAAATTCAAATGAAAAGTAAATAATTTTATTCTTTCGAAAAGTGAAATTTCGTTCCACTTTGAATGGCGGTATTTTCATGAATATTTGGAGTGACTTTTCACTCCAAAAAAGTGAGATTTCACTTCAAGAAATTTAGAGAGTATGCAAATACATATACAGTGTATATTAGTAATTCAAGATTGAATTATTTAAAGCAATGAAGATTTAGTTTCGATCGTAATAGGCATTTTTCTAGTATTAATTATAATACAAAAAGTTTCAAATCGATGTGCCTTTATTTATTATTAAAAAAAATCTCTAAAAATCAGCAGAATTTTCGAGAAACTAAAATGTCTCCTTGAGCATTGTATTTATAAATATTGAATAACTATTTCTTTAATAAATAGTCGGAAATTGGGACATGTTTGGCCAACGGGACGTTTACCTTACACGATTTTACATATTAATTCCTTTAAAAAAATAAATTTAGAAATCCATACGTATATGTATTCAATTATTATAAATCAGAATAAGAGACATATTATGTATATAATAACAATTTTTCAAAATTCAAGCGTTAAATTTATGCGTAGATCTATTAATTTTATTCGATTTTCCAGCGAACCTATTTAGAAAAAATGAATACGTTCAATCGATCATTTTTTATGTGAGTGCTTATGAAAGAATCCTGATTGCGGAGTTGTCGCACAATTTACTTCGACAGAGTAAGTTCAAACAATCGAGCAACAACGAGCATACGAGTATGTAGAGCCGCAGGAACTTCTTAGCTATAAATCCGTTCGCTCGTTCCTTTATACGTATACCGCGCGGTGTTTTCGCACATGCGGGGAAACGCAATAAAACTCTCGGCAAAAACAATTATTTATCCGGATCCCGCTGTTCCGCGCAATGAGGGAAAATGAGTCGAAGTTATAAATACCACGCTGCGGGAAAGTCGCGCCGCGTTTCGAAGCCGCGCATGCTACGCTAGATAAAAGGGAAAGATCTATGGCGAGGGCGGGGAGGAGACCGCTAGAAGAAAAATAAATCTGTTTCGCCTTTTTTGCGAACCCAACCTCACCCTTTTGTCTCGCTCGCGCGGCAAAGAATCGTCCCGGGGGCTAAAGTTGCGGGATACGATTAGAGAGCAAGAGTGACACCTTTACTAGCTTTTACCTCTCTTTCTTTTATCAGCAATAACTTGTTTATCAATCACTAATAAGAAAAATTCATGATTTAAAGCTGCTAATTGATAGAAGGTGGTATTACGCACCCCAGTTACATTTTACGCAATTATTTTATTAATAATCAATTTAAGTTTAAAACTTAACAAATACATTCATTAAAATATATAATTATTACTGATATTTGTTGACAAAATTGCTTGTAAGCATAAAAATAAATGTATAAGAGTAAAATGTTAGGTTAAATACTTTTTGAACAATTATAATTTCCATTGATTTTATTATATATAATTTTTATTTATATCAATCCTTAATACACACGTTTGAGTCATTCGTGTCCTGCCCATTTCTTTTTTTTTTTTTTGAAATACTAAAAGTATTTAGTCAAATATCGGTCTTTTTTCTATTCCTAAAAAAAGTTTGATATCTAGAGAACAAGTTTTGTATCTTATCGGTCTCAATTTGTACGTATCCTTTAACTGGTATAACTACGAAGTTCATCTTTGGGTTACAAATGATCTAAGATGTGTACAGAGTGTACATTTTTTGTAAAAAATTTTTGTTTTTTTCTTTATTTTCAACTAATTCTCGGTATTGCGAGAATATTTCGCGAATTATTAAAAAAAAAATTAACTTTGAAACAACATATTAGCCTTTAATAAACGCGATTTTTGGTATCTCTTGTTTTAAATGTTGTCAGTAATATTATATATGTTGTCTGTAATGTTATAAAGAACATTAAAAGTCTATTGTCCTACTAAATTATACGCTTTTTTAACACAATAATAATAATAAAATTGTTTTTAAATATAAATGCAATATATCTTCAATTTATAGCCATTCATGCATATTAAAAAAACATCATTTTTAGGTTGCTCAATAACTAAACTTTTTGGACAGCCGACACTTGAACTATTTTTTTTCTTGTAGTTTAGAATGTCAATTTTAAGATGAACCATATTTTTCCTTTAATTTTTGTTTTATAGTTTTATATTTTTATATGAAACAGCATTTTTCTGATTTCGTTAATTATATTTAGTTACAATAATTTATCTACACTTTGTTATGAATATATAACTGCACAAATACTTTCTATAGATGTCAAAATATATTATGTAAAAATTGTTTAATAATTTATATATATTTGTAAAAGTGATGAAAATTAAACCAAGATACGAATGACCGAACGTGTGTATTAAGGATACCAAAAACTAACGTGTATACCAAGAGTTAATAATCTGAGATTAATTTTTACTCAAATATTGGGAGAATCTAAAAATATACTGATTCCAATTATAAGACTTTATATTATTATAATAGCTCTATATTTGCCATGTTCTCAACATTTATACATATATGATTATAATTAGATAATAATTATTATTCATGATTAAGTATCATTAATATCATTGATTGTTATAGAAATTACTATATTAAATGTGACGGAAAACTGATTATTACATAAAATTGAAATTGAATAAAATGATTTTAAACGCTAGAGATAAATTTACCTATTTAATTTTAAAAATATAACACAATATTATTCTTTTTAATTACTTAATAAAATTATAATAATTTAAAGTTAATAAAGATAAATTATTATTAATTTATTTTAATAGCATTACCAAGCATGTCGTAAAGAAAGTACGAGTGTAGCAATCTGAAATTATTAGATAAATTTATCAGGTTATATATAACGGAGAATTAATTGTATGAAACAGAACTGATTACGATCGAGGATAAGTAATGATTCCGGAGAGAATGGCGATTAGGCTGCGATATAAGAGCGACTATGATCGCGATGTAAAGCTGGAATCTTGCTATAGTTGGCTTACGTGATCAGAATTAATCATGGTTATTTAGTGGTTGAATAAATTTCTCTCGGTGCCGATCGCATTGAATTTTGTGTCAGTCGGTTTGAGCCCGACATTTAGTGATGCACCTGCGCTGGTAAAAACAAAACAAATCGTTCTACTAGTTCCATATTTACCTATGTAATGATGAAATTGCTTTCTAATATCTTGTAACTGAATGAGCAACAAAGACATACTTCCTTTCGACACACTTTTGTCATATTTACGCAAAGAAAATGAAGATTGGTACTACTTGTCAAACGATCACATTTGTTTCACAGCTGAAGTCATACTATCTCGTTACGACCAAAAACGTTTCACTATTTGAGATGATGGCAGCGATAAAACGATGGGTTGCTGTAACGATAAGCCGAGAAATCGATTAGAAGTTTGCTTAATGGATAGTTGGGAAGGAGAAATCTGAGTCAGAAATGGTTGTTCTCTCTCTCTCTCTCCCTCTCTCTTTCTCCCCTCTATCTATTGGAAACTCTAAATCTGTGCGAACTTCACCCTTTAGATTGTATGTTACGTATTTCAGGAAGTCCATTGAATGCAACTTTGATTTCGCACCACTGATTTGGCACATGTTGCATCTCATAAGATAAAGTATAAAAAGATAATATTATCTCTCTTTTTCTTCCTTTCTCGATCTTTTGCTTTATCTTTATTTGTCGCGATTTATTTACATCTATTAAAATATAAAGTTAATATCGTGTAATTTCTTATTTTCGGTAAATCTTTTTCTTTAAAATCAAAAATGTTGATTTTATAAATTGATAACGATTCCTTGTTCCGCTAATAGATTATCTTTAGATCGTTTGGTTTTCGTTACAGTGTTAAACATCGTTTCTTTTGTTTAATATAAATCCTACTTATGCCAGGATTTGCTAGATTTCATCTTGAGAAGATTTAAACTTTATATACTTGAGAGCTTGGACATTCTTTATAACTGCTTCCATCATTGGCTCTGGTATTAGTAGAGTCAGCACAGTCTCACTGGTGTTCCTTGCTGCAGTAAATCTTTTGCGAAGATTATATACAAAAGTGTATTACGAATTTACATTTCGCTCATTTGTATATCGTTTGTGATGTATAAAATTCAAAAAGCACTAATTAAGTAAATGATACAAAAATTGTAATAATGAAATAATTGTGATTTAGTGTAAATATGTCACATAAAACTGTTAAACCTTTAAACGTATAAAATTGATATTAATAAATAAACCAATAAAAAAAATATATAAATTGAAAAATACAAGAAAAACGTTAAATAAAGATAATTAGGTCTATTTAAATCCTAATTTTTTTAAATTATAGAATTCAAAGAAAGCGTTTTAGAAAATTCTGTACATATAAGAAAGATTTATATACAATAAATTAAATTGTAGAAAAATTTAATCGACCAAAGTTAAATAAATGTATAAATGTTTTTATTTTATATATAATAAATAAAATTAGAATTGATACATATATTGTAATATTTTATATTACACTATTTAGACAGATATTAAACAAAAAGCGTAATAATTATTTTGTAATTTTGACAGCAAAAACAAATTTAACGCAAATAATTTAGGCGGTCTATTTTCATTGTATTATACTATATTACATCAACTGTATTTTAACACTATCTAATTTAACTGTACAAAAGGTGGCTAAATCAATATGGAAAGATCAATAAAGAGTAATCGTTGGACGCCCACGGTTGGACCATTTGCCTAATCGCTAGCAAAAGCCGTCAATGATGAACCCAGTCAAACATACTGCATTGAATGAAGCCTTTGTGTTAACCATCAAAAGCGAACTTTGTTTGGTGCTGACGGCCATCGTTATGTCGCTTCTTCGCCAGCAGTTCTCAATTTTCTGGCATACATGAAACATTGTCCACCGTTTATTATTCATGAAATCAAATATAGCTTAATAAAAAGATAATAGTTTACCATACCATTAATTGTTTTGCAGAAAATTAACATTCATATAGACATAGTTAAATGTAGCGTAACGTTAATTCAAAATAAATTTTCTTTTGTAAAAACATGGCGAACTATTGAGATTTAACTTATTGGGAGAGAATGATTGGAGGTATTTGATCTATATAGTGGTGATAATAACTCGTTCATGTCGATAGGAGAAAATGTGGATACACAAATGTAAGATTAACCCATTATACTTTTTTTATATAAATAGTCATCTGGGATGTTTTTACATCCCAGAGAGTTTTATTAGGTTATTACTACGAAATAAATGCGTGGTATACACTGTCTGTTATATGAATTATGTCCCATTTTCGATCGAAAGGTAAGTATAGATCAGTAAACTATTGTAACGTGAGTTTCGTTTCTCTGACGCTGGCGTGTAAAAAACATCCCAGGTGTGCATTCTCGGGTTAAGTTTGATGATGCTGGTAATTGCAAAATTGTTCAGTAAATACAATAAATTAGTAATTATTTTCGATAAAATATACATCATCATTTATTCAATCGTCAATCCTTAGCATAATTTTTTTATTTACGATAACATCTGATGAATTCCTGCATTAATTTATGCAGTTAATTATAATATTTCACAAAAAAAAGATAAATCATTTTTATTTTCTTAAATTCTAACTTTTTTAAAGTTATGTAATAAAAATAAGATAATATCAAAAAGAAATTTTTTTTTTAACGCGAAAATTATTTATTAAGATAAAGCAATAGAAGAGAAAGATTTTTCTTATTTTATTAGATAAGAATCTCATAAATTAATATCACAAATAAAACTTAATCGTTTAAACAATTACGTATTTCTGTCAGCATCAATATATTGCTGATATTTTTAGCTTCGTAAATGGATCTTGTATGCAATTAGTGGCCACGTCGTTCATCGCGTTTCTTTTGCTTGCGGTCTTTACTTTTAATGAATGCCGCGAAAGAAACCAAGCAGCTATAGAGGAAGCGAAACTTCACAATAATCAGGCAGGTCGTTCCGGGCAGAGCGTTACGCCATTTGGTCTGTCAGAAGTATTCAATTACAATAAGTTCGCACGCAAAACAAACGTCCAGCTGTAGTATTGTCGCCTATCTGATTCAGCTCAGTTCGTTTCTGGATATTAATGATACTGAAGATGCAATATAACGATGATTGGTTGTGAAGAAAAATGACATTTTATGAAAGATAGAATATCAAATATATTTATAGAATGTAATAAGAGCATAATTATGTATGAAAAAGATCTTAATCTCTCCGATTAAAATGATTAAAGTGAAACTCTAATGGAAAACTTTTTTTAATTGAGAATTCTGTATCGATTGTGCGATTAAGGTATATAATAATGCAAAAAGTATTCGTAGGGAAAATATGTTTTAAAAACTTTTTATTTTTAGAAAATAAACATTATCCATCAATGACTCATCGAATTGATGCCGAACCGATATCGATGCGGTGATATTGATACTAATTAGACGACTAATTGACAGTTATTTTTTTGCTGAGTAATTAACAATTTATTTATAAATAATAAAATAGACTATGTTTCTCAAAATTATATAGAGTGTTTGATAACTTTGTTGACAACGCTCGTAGACAGCGGATTAAATTGAAAAGTATTCTTACCATTTTGCAGTTTTCGCAATAGTTAACAAGATAATAATTACTAAAAATTGCTAAATAATTGCATAATTGTAGAGAACTTTTCGACTCTCTTTAGTCCGCTCTATCAGCACACGAAATATTTGGCGGTGATTGTGGAACATCCTGTATATTAAAAGATATGTAATAAATAAAGTATATTATTTTAAAAATAAGCGACAATTAAAATGGTATTATTTGGATGCACAGAAAGTATTTGTATAGTCAAGAACTTTAATTTTTAAGATCAGGAACACACATGTGAAACTCGTTTGTTTATATTAGAACAAAATGCAAGATACTTGAGCTAAATAAGGCCTAGCACTAAATAAGGCATTTTTTAATTTATTACTTTAAAACGCGCTTTATATGTTTGCGCTTGCAATATATGTTTAGAAGATGTGTCATTGGAAGTAGATAAAAAGGGATTAAAGAATTGGAATCGGTAACAATACGTTTAACACAACAAAAACTTGTGTATATAAGCCATATTTATAACAATTTGCTGTAAAGTTTATCAGTACATTGTTTTATAGTTTATTATAATACATAATTGTAATATTAATATAATATTATTCAACTTCATAGCTATGGAAAATAACAAATAAATAATTTTTTTGAAATGAGTATAAGTATTTTAAGCAATGTACTTATTAAATAAGAGGCCCACTTATGTGATTATTATTATGGCTATTGTTATTTGTTTGTTATGTGTGAGATTTATGCCAGAGAATAACGATTTTCAATGCTACTATCTTTTAAAAAGCTAAAATTGCATTCAAATTGCTAGAAATATTTAAAGATTAAAGAGTTAATTATTAGACAAAATTAAAGATAATTTTAATATTTGAAAGTAGAATAAGTTCTAAGAAATTTCCTTTTTATAATTAATAATCATTTTAAAACTAATTTAGAAAAACAATGTTTATTTTATTTGTCATTTTTAATTTATTTTTTATTTGAGCCTTATTATATTCATATGCGTATAATAAGATCCAATGTCAGAATTAAAAAAAATTTTTTTTCGTACTAATAAATATTCTATATAAACAATATATTTTATTTTTGTGAGTGAATGAAATAAAGATTTGATTCTCTTAGTTCACACACACACACACGCACGCGCGCGCGCGCGCGCACATTTCAATATCCCCAATAAATAATAAAATTAAAAGAAAATAAAATTAATTAGATGGACCTTATTCGGCTCAATCTAATTGATAGTATAACATTACTAATTAATGTTTATTTTCTACAAATAAGGCCTTTTTATAAAAATTTTCTTTGTATGAATACTTTTTGCACTGTATATCTAAAAAACCTTATTTACAATAGATATTAGTACTTATAAATTAATTTAGTAGAATTAAATAATCACAAGATATATTTCTCATATATATTTAAATAAATATATATAAAAAATTTATTTATAACGTAAATAAAATTTATATAAGATATCTATAAATATGCTCATATTTCAATACAATTTAATTAATTAATTTGAAATTAATTTTATTTTAAATGTTATGTTTTTTTGTAATTAAAAACATTTTAATGTAGTAAATAATATCTATTTTTTATTAAATATTTGAGTGACTCTTTATATATTCTGTGTGTAAATAAGACTTAGATATAAAATCAATATTAAGTATAATATTGTATAATATTGTATAAATAAAAAATTAGAAGACAAGTTTTTGTTGTATATTAGTGGATTATTGTTAGTTTATAGAAATACTTTCAACTCCAACGACTTCTAACTGAAAAACTATTTGCTAAATTTCAATCAACCGAGAAATCTTACTATTAATGATACATATTTGGGGACATTTTATATGGAACTATATATTTATTAATAATTCAATGTTGTGTTGGATAATTATGACAAATTGTACGAAATGTATAAATAATATTTTCACAGGTATCAAAATACGCATATATGACATGGTATATTTATAAAATATTGCATTTGTTATATGTATATATCAATTTTCATAGATGGTTATGTCATGTAAACGAGATGGCAGAGAAGTTCGCCATGCAATACGGCCGGATCATCCGAATTTAATTTATTCACGCAGTAGCCGATAAATCTTCAGTGT
The DNA here is from genome assembly GCF_000204515.1 of Acromyrmex echinatior. The sequence continues at coordinate 916,079 of NW_011626971.1, forward strand.
GTTAGCATACTGGATCGATGGCAGGCTAAATTATTAATCATACTATCGATTTCATCAACGGATGCTTTCATCACTCTTCGTACGAATTACAGGCGGTTCGTGCGTTATGTAGATCATGAAATAAAGCTGATACCTTGTTTGCTCGCTCGTAATACAATTTACAGTCATGAAAAGACATTTGCATCGAATATAATCTGTGTTACCTACATTATAGCTACCGTGCAATATTAATCAACAAATATATAATCAACAACAGCATGTAAATTAATGTCTAGAGATCTGCGGATATTGATAAAATATCTAAAATGTTAGAGTATATCAATTGAATATTTCAATCGTATATACTTCATGAAGTTTATTTAATATAAAAAATATATAATATATATGTAGATATACTTGGCAGTTTTAAAATCCATGATTTTTATATTGTTTTACCAATCACTCTATCAATCTATTTGGAGTACTTTTACTGTTACATTCAACACGTTACTATATTCTATTGATATAAATAAAGTTAATTTTATTTAGTTCGGAAACATTTTAATAGTAGAAATCCCAGCATGATCTCGTGTGAATATCTAAATAACACTTGTGTGATCAGGGAGCACAAGTGTAATCGAGTGGTCGAATTAGTCTTTCGTGTAGTTGTGGTGCGTATCCAGTTGAACAAAGGTAAATGTCCAAGTAGTAAATATACTTGTGTGGTCAGGCTTCCAGACATCCAAACACTACGAATCGTTTGAAATGAATGGTCAGTTCTACGATTGAGGTATTCGATGTGTACAAACCGTTTCAAAAGGATCAAACTACGTATATTCACGTGATACAATAGTATTTTCATTAAATTCATTACTTTAAAATGATTTTTCTTTAACAGAAATTTTTCATTGAGCAATATCTCCGTTATTTTCAAAATTTTAATCTTTAGTATTATCGATAAAGTGTTAAAAGGAGTATCAAAAGATGTTCCTTGTACATCAGGAAGTATATTATGAAAGCTAAAATTGAATTTTAATTTTTCGCTGAGAGTTAATATTCACGTGAAAACTGTTCGAGCATCGCAACAATGATGAGAAGTGTTTCAGTAAAGAAAAGAGGAGGGAGGAAGAGAGGAGAAAAACAGGGGAGAGAGAAAGAGAGAGGGGGAGAGGGAGAGAGACGAATTGCCATATAAACGAGGAAAATCGTAAATTACACGTAGCGGTACGAGTGTCGAGGAATTTCGAGCTTGTAACGTCTTTGCAGTAGTGTAACGAGAAGAGCATTTGCAGTACGTCGAAGCTGTCCCTCGTTGTAGCCGGCACGCTGGCGACTTGGAGTGCGCCACGCGGTCCGTTTTCAATGGAGAAAACCGCACTGACGATAAATTTCTACCTCGCGACGTGGCCGCGGCGGTGGTGTCGGTTTCACAGCCGCTGACGCGCTCGTTAATTGCGATCTTTTTATTCTCCGTCTTTCCGACCGTGAGCTCCAACGTATCCGACGTTGATACTTTTTGTTGCGGGTAAACAGCGGCGGTATTAGAGTCGGTCTTTTCGCGCCAAGTGGAGAAGCGGAGAGTTATATTCGTGAGAAAAACGACCGTGACTTGTTAGAGATTCCGCACGTACAATAGTCATAAACGTATTCCTATGTATATTAGAGGCGTGTTAAAGGAACCTATCGAATGTTTAACTATTAGAAAAATATAAATTAAAAATATAAATTATTATTGCTCCGTATTGTGACTATTTTGACGCCTGATGTATGATAAATTAATATAAAATTTAATCACATTTTGTTTTCATTTCGTATCAACTTTGAAAAAAAAAACATTTTAAAAAAGCTCATAGAACTTTGTTAAAAATTTTTGATACAGTAACTTGCCATATATATTTCTCTCAAGAATAAATTTTTTTATAACATGCTAAATATCGTGGGCGAACTGTAATATAATCCATTTTCAGAATTTCATTTAAAAATTTAAAAATTTTATTAATTTTTCGTTAAAATAATAACAAATAATAGGCCTCACAATAAATTATGTAGATAAATCATACATTCAGATATTAATAATTTTTCCTATATGATACATTCGTGATTAATATCTTTCCAGTGAATGCAAATATTTAAGAGTCGATATTTGGAAATGTCAATCAAAAAGAGTAATGACTAATAAATTTTATAATTATATCTCAAGAAATAATTAGATCTTTTAATCCTTAATTAATTCCATATTATTATTAGTTGCTACCCAGAGCACTCATGTCTCCAAAATTAGACATTTTAGATATTCATAATCGCTTCTCATATTTAAGATTGTCTTAAATATAGTCTTAAGATGTTATAAACTAATCACAAAGTCAAAATAGTATCTTAAGATATTAGTCACATTCTCGAAGTAAGAACGGACTATGAATACCTTAAGTCTTGATTTTGGATATATACTATTTGGATATTTTGTTTTTAATACTTGCATAAAATTAATACATAATAATATATATTCGAAATATATCTTTCTAAAATAAGCGCGTAGTTTTTTAAAATACGAATATCCAACGCACTATAAAAAGTACAGTGTTTAAAATGTTTACGTTTAAATCTTCGCTTAAAATAAACGGTTTTAATAAAAAAACATATTTAAAATTTAAATTTTTGTAGTGTTTAAATTCATATACATAGTGTTTATTGAAACCGTTTAAAATTAAAACATCTTTATTTTAAAAAACGGAGACAAGAATTAATAAAACATTCAATATTTTAAAATTAAACACTTCTTTTATGAGTATGCGTGAGGATTTTAGTATTAAATATTTCATCACAACTTTTTTAAATTCTCTGATGACGTGTCCATCATTCATGATAAATTACAATGCTGGAAGTTATGAGAAAAGTTATTGTTGAATGAAAAACCAATACCTTTGCGGTATATCGAGTGTAAATGTAAGATTTCCGTAAACGCATGCAAATCGCATTAGGCATCACGAGGGTAACGCAGAAATTAATAAAGCACCCTGTATATAGATCGATCGATGCGATCGATGAATCACCGGCCAAACAGGAATCGGAATCGACAGACGGATCATTCCTTCGATGTAGCGCAGGCAGGCATGTACATAATCACCGCATGACGCAATACATAGGCAATATCCTACGTTGTATATCTCGCAGCTACGCGTTTGTAGGGAGACAAAGCGAGAGAATAGTCGCGCAAAAAAAACGAGTTCATCGGCGCTGACGAGCGATAGCTTTTAATCTCGAGTCACGCTGCACACGCGCCCGTTTTTCTGCCAGTTCGATGTAATATCCGTTGTAAATGCACTCTCGGGGAAATGTTACTCAATGCGCGCACCGGAACGTACACACGACTCCTGTGTACAGTGTAATTTACTACCCGCGGTATGAATCCCCCGCAGTAGTAGTCACTGACTATGGGGCGACGCCGACGGGTTGTAGGCGAGCCCCAGCGGTGCAGTCCGGCGCTGGCTGTAACTTTTTCGACGCAATTCCAGAGCCAAATTTCTACACTCCGAATTTTTCGCTTTTTCGCGGTACTCATTAATTGGAATAAGAGTTTGCAAGTCATCGCGGAAGTTAACGATTGTTGATACATTCTTCGTATATAATTGATTGACTCGTCCTGTGATATCTTTTTATAATAAAACCTCATTGCGTTTTCAATGTAATTACATAACTGTCGTAATGTACGCAACGTTTATAAGTTCGATATGAATGAATCATTTGATAGAATTATTTCAATAAGTATACATATGTATTGATACAATATAACATATTTTGTACTTTTCTGTTTATAGAATTGTTTATGTTGATAAAAGAATAATACTGCAAAATAACGTTTTGCTGTATTATTCTGTTTTATGTTAAATATAATGGATGATGTTAAATACAATGATGATGATCACAACTTCGTTTGCTTTTCAAAATGAGAAATATATAATTTTCTATTGTCTCTATAATACAAAATAAAATAAATGTATTATTACGTACATATATGTGTATCATAAAACTGTAAATAAAAATATCAATTAAATAGATATTTATTATTTTAACAAGATTTACGTGTCCTCTACATATTTCTTTAAAGCTATTCGCAAAAAATAGACATTATTTTTAATTAACTACTATTTGTTATTTATTATTAGCTATTACTTATAATAAGCTGTTTCTTTGTTGTCAACTTATTTATTTTATTTGATAAAAATAAAGTTGAAAAAGTGACAATTCTCTTTATTTATTTGCAAATAGATGAATAAAAAATGAATATTGGGCGTTTCGATTGTACTAATTGCAAGTCTTCCTCAACTTCAACAATCTCAGTAAGAAAAATGAAAAAATGTAAAAAAATAAATAATAATAGGTATAAATTAGAACGAAAAGAGAACAAAGTATAATATGATAACAATACAACAAAATGATAAATTAAGATACAAAAATAAAAATATGAATAAAAGAAATATAAGATTTATAAAAGGACATGACTAAATTCAGAAATGTCAACTGTATCTATAAAATAAATGTATAAGCTCCAAATCCGGTTGATAACATAAAATAATGAATATACGTCAAGAAATAAAATGAAGAATATAATTTGTTCTTCGGAGGCGAGAATATGTTACGTTCAAATTAGTCGCCTCTGATTGTCTCCAAATGAGGAATAAGTTACATTTCCATTTTATCTATAATCGGTATCTATTTATTACTTCCAATCAAATTTGGAACTTATACACATTTAATTATAATCTGTTATTATCGTCAGAATTAAATATGTGACACGTATCTTTATGACTACTTTTATACTATCTTATTTTATGGCACTTAATATTTTCGCTCTTGATCATTTTTTATCTTATTTGCATTTACATCTATTCAGCTTGATTTAAATATTGTTTTATTTTATTTATCAATTAATTGTATTTTATTATAAATATTTAATTAGATTTTGATTTCAATATGAGTAAAGTTTTTCTTATTGTTAGAAAATTCCAGAAAAAATATGTATACTCTCCTGCGGCGGACTAGTATTATTAGTTTCAAATTACATACTTTGAAGCGACATTAATTATTGTACCATGGAGATTGTTTTAGAGCTCGGTCCATGCAATACGTTCCTGATACCGAATGGAGGGAACCGGCGGGTAGTCGAGGTGCATACAGTGGAGCATCGATTGGTGGATGCAGTATAGCCATTGGGTAACCGAGTCGGTAGTAGGGCGTAGCGTAGGAGGCTACTGTTCAGGGTTTGATCAACTGGTCTGCAGACCCTATTTCCTCCTACTATCAGGAGGAAATTGCCACTTCATCAGCTGGGAAGGACGAGAGATTAATGCCCGTCGCTCTCTTGTCATTTACGCGTTTTGTAGTTCGTGAAGAAATGCGCGTAACGAGTCGCGTATTACAAAACTACACTGTGTTTGTATCATGTGTGCGAAATGTGTGCTCTGATGTATGCGCATAGAAAGTAACAAATGCAAATAGAAGCTTCGATTTGTCGTAAACCGTTTTACTATAAAAGTTTATGACTTAATCGATCACAGTTGACAATTATTTGATAAAATTCAACTGTTAAATTAGAACCAATTTTATATAATTTTAATATACTTTAATAGTCTTGAACTGATTACAGACTAGTAATAAACTATTTTATCCTATATTATATGTTGATATATAAAAAATTAATGGTCAAGCATAATTTTTTATCTGATATTTTCTTTATTTACTTATAAGCTTTATTTATAAGCTTCTTTATTATAAGTTCTTTACTTATGAGCAGCTATTTATCCAATACCTTCTTTATTTATAAAGGTGTGTAAAAAATTAAAATCACCTTTGAAACATATTTTCTAGAATCATCCGATAATACAATCTCTTGGAATGAGTAAATTTTATCTTTAAGAAAAGAATAAATAATTTAATCGGTTTAATTATCGAAACATTTGTTACCAAATTGTAGTATATGATAGATGATTAAAGTAAAATCAATTTCAAAATATTAGCAAAAATTACGTTTGTTCTATATATTTGTAGTACAATATATAGTGCAAAATTTTATTGTGATGTCGATGTCGCGTTGTCGTAATTTATTCTTGCAATACTGAAATACCATCTTTCCGGGAAGCTCGCGTTGTTTCGCGGTGTATTACAGTAGTTTGCTGCAAGCGCAAATAGAAATCGCACCTCCATCCCGGGATGGCTTTTTACAGCTCTTCGAAGGCCGCAAAAGCGTGCGCAGACAGGCTGGAGGAATTTCATCGTCTCGCGGGACCAGCTGTAAAACCTTGTTGCTGGTTTGGCCCAGCGAAACACACGTTGCCCACAGACCGGGCAAATGGTTATTACGCCATGAAACGAGAAACACCGTGGACTTATCATGCCAAAGGGAAACATGGGATACGATCAAAGTGGGACGTTGAAGTACTCCGCGTATAGAAATGCAATTTCTCAGATGTTCTTTGCCTTCTTTACTTTTCTTATTTTTCTTTAATTAGAAATCGCCGAATGGACGTCTCGTGATTTAACTCCGGTTTATATTGTACATTTCCGTCACGATATTTGCTTTGAATTTTGTTCTTTCATTTTTACACATACTACACAGTTGGAAAATTTGTATCAAATTTAATACATTTCACGCATCCCAAACGATGCACTCACATTTTTGTGTTAACACAACAAGAAGAATGTTATATAAACAAATTAATACAAACATTAACTATAGATGCATATTTTTCATGAAATTAATAGTTATGACAGATTAAATATTAAATTCAAATGTATTTTGTTAATTTATCTTAAAATTTACGTTTTAAAACACATTATTTTCATATTATTTGTTCATATACTCATAAATTGTGTTATTTTGACATTAAGAAATGTTAAATATTAATTTAACGTAGAATATTTGAATAAGTAACGTAATCATTATTGTGTTAAATTAACACTCGAATATGTTAAAAATTCAATATAAAATTTTAACAAAGATTTGTATGTGCGTGCATGTGTGCGCGCGTGGAGAGAGGGAGAGAGAGGGGGGAGGAAGGGAGGGAGTGGGAGGGGGAGAGGGAGGGAGAGAGACAGAGAGAGAGAGAGAGAGCGAGAGAGAAGACTATTTCCAATACAAATGCAATTTTTAGTATGTATGAAATGTGCTATTATAAAGTGATATAATGTGACAAACTCTTATTAATGTCTGTTATTATTTATAGATTAAAGAGATATAACAATATTTACTGTCACATTTATAAGCTAAAACGATACAATTATACAACGTGTCTAAATCAAGAATTCCATCCGTGGGAAGAAGATTCAGTCAGTCCTTTCTCATCCCATCTTACGAGAAGGCTGTGACATGGAGTCACCCGCAGATACACAGAATGCTTGTAGGTCCATGTATATGTATATATCGTTGGTTACAATCCATTAAGCCTCTTACATAGATTCATATCCTGAGCTCCTTAATCCTTATACTGCAACGATTACATGTTAAACGTTTAACATTTATTTATTGAACGTCAATATTTTTGTAATTTACTAAGCTGAAATTATATAAAATACTTGTTAACAAAAAAAAATATTCATCGTGTTACGTTATCTAATCTGAAGATACGATACAAAAATAAAGACATAGTATAAACTATGCTTTTTATATGAATCGATTTTGTACAATATCGTTTAAATGGATCGTGCAGAATAAACATGCTATTATAAATGACGAAAAGAATGCAATTTAATTTTAGAAGGAAAAGAAAAATGAAAAAAGTACTACCAATATATAGGATGGAAGGACGCTTTGTTTTCTGTTTACAGCGTATTAAGTTCATTTGCAACACTTGAATTGGCACGCTGCAACCACGTTGCAGGTTTCGACAGGTTGGATTGATGATTTATTATAGATACGTTTTGTATTTGAACTGCAGCATCGTTAATTTGAAAAATCGTGCCATCATACAAGACAATATTGATATACGAAAAGTATATATATATATACGAAAGATTAGAGTATATACGGGAAAGATTAGAAAGAAATAAAAAATTACGAGCGAACACATGAAATTTGTCTGACGTTAATTTTTGCTATCGCATCTTTAATTTTTGTTCCAAAGGAAAACAATTTATCATACTCCATATTCTCCGCGCGACGGAAATCACCACGAACACAGGTGATTAGTGAGCGATCACAATCGTCGATTTTTCTCATTCTATGCCGGATGAAATTCTCTTTGTCAGCTGGAACTGTTCAAAGAAAAGTTTTCAAACAGCGTAAGCTGCCGAGGAATGCGATCGTGCAGACACTAAGCAACAAAAGCAGCACCCTAGAACCTTGTTAAGCTAGAACATCAAAGTACGGTAAACTTAATTTGGACTGCACAGGACACAACTGGAGTGAGTACAGGCATGGAATATATACAGATGGAGCTAGTCCCAATAGCAAAATAGTGGTATTGAGAATTGTTCCCCATTGTATCATTTTTCATTGTAAAATTGTAGAAATTAATAAAATCAAATTTTGCTATCGAATAAAAAAAATGAGAATCTTCCACTATTAAATAGTAAATTTTCCCTTTTCCTTTGTTGTACATCAATCTCAAGAATAAGAACGCTTCATTTATAGCAGTAATAAATTTAAAAGATAATTGGGAACAATTTGAATGCAATTTACGATGAAATTGTTACTTGATTTAATCTCTCTCTCTCTCTCTCTCTCTCTCTCTTTCTCTCTCTCTCTCCCCCCTCCTAATGAAAATTATAACTTCTCTGTAACTCCTCTGGTTTAGTTTTAGATTGTTAATGTTCACGCAATCAGTGAATTATTAATATAACAATACTAAAGCAATTTAAAGTTGATATTGCATTTTGGTATTAAATAACTTTAATGATTATTTGTACTTTATGTACATCTATGTAAAATATCTTATAGTTTGCAACATTTTCGAAATTAGGTGCATACATATAAAAGATCAATATTTTACTTAATAATATTCCGTAGAAAACGAATTATTAATCGTTAAAAAAAAATTATCCCGACAATGTGAAGAACATAACATTTTAAGCAACAATTATAAAGGTAATCAAAATTTAATGCCTGCAAACACATCTTTTATTCGTCCTTTCAATCTGGTGCGTTCAATCTTTCATCGAAATTAATTTATAATCGGGATGCCCTCTTCTAAGATCTTTAAATTTCAGATCTCCGAGATAGGTTCCGTGAATCAGAAGCGGATTCTACCGGATCCACGTTTCGAGAACTCGAAAATCTCAGCGGGCCCAGTCGCGTCATCGATGCAAGGAATCCTCGAATTTCATTATTCAGATGAGCATCGTTCCGTGACTGATCGATCGCGAGGCAAAGTGAGTGCAGAATTACATGAATAATCTATGTCGCCCTGAGTGCCGGATCCTCCTCTTTGAGGCTTTCAGACCATATCGCCTTTGAGCCAATTCATCCACTTCCGGTGGAGCTGGGCGCTTCCTTACGTATCATTCTCTTCGATTTTCTCGCGCTACTTTTCGGTTCTCCGTTTGGATATAGGGTATCCCGCCTAATCCAGAGACCAAATCTGTTCATTGTTATTTTCCGATTAGTATCTTCGTAATTATAAGTAGTCCCTTTTATTTCATTGTAATATATTTCAAAACAGTTCACATTATATGTATTTAGAACGCGTGTAATAAAATCATTATTCATTACACTATTTCTTAGTTATCGTCTATAGATATATTTTTATTATTTCCAATTATTAGTAGATAACCAACATTTAATTAAAAAATTTTTTAATTAATTATTTATTAATGTTAATTAATAATAATAAAAAAATTGTTCCTGCATTTTTTAACTTTAAAAACTTACCATTTAACTAGCGTATAATTTCACGCGCGTAATTTGTTCTGGTTTAATAGTAATTATCTTTATTAATCATTAATTATGTTATATTAAGTTACATAACATGTATTTGACTATTTATATGTTAGTTAAACTAATAAGCATATAAATAATTGAAAATACATATATTGTATTATTACATCATACTTAATTATTATTGTATAAAATATTTAGCAATAAATTTTACGCTTGCAAGCTTTAATTATATCATTATTTGTGTAACGTTTTTATTTTACATTATTGTGCTATATTATTATATATCTTTATATTATTAATTTAATTTATTAATTTATTATTTTTTATTTCTATCATAATATACTTTTCTTCTTATAATGATATCTAATCGTATTACATTCATATCGTAATTAACATTCGATACGAAAGTTGTATTATTTATTGTACATGTTAAGTGATATATTTTTTACAAATGTGTCAATTGTATATCTACAGGGAACATAAAAATCATTTATGTTCTTCTCATAGAACTCTAAGAATTTTTTCAGAATTTTTTATCAACTTTTTAGTATTTGAGTATTTGATGGTATTTGATTTTTAGTATTTCATGATATTTGAGTAACAAATTATTCAAGACCAATTATAAATATTTGGCAATTTTTAGTAATTAATATCTTGTTAACTATTGTGAAAATTGCAAAATAGTACAAGACTTTTTGACGCAGTTTAGTCCGCTTTATCTACACAAAAGCGATTGGCAAAAACTTTCGGGACATCCTGTATATATAAAATACGACATATTAGAAACAAAATAGTCCATAGGAAAATCTAAAGAAAAATCTAAATAAAAAATAATAAATAAATAAAATGCCAATTTGAGCCAACATTGGTTATTCGTATATATTTTATACCATTTATTCAAAGTGAATATTAAAACATACGTTTGGACGATCAAGATCCTCTTCAGTACAAAGAACTTTACTTAAACTATTAATTACAAAATTATATAATGATAGCGCATAATACGAGTATAACTATTAACATATAAAATACGAAAAAGCTGTGATATTCGAGTTAATCTTGGTCATCAAATTATTAAGTTTAACATGTCAAGATTGAACTGTCTCTATAAGGTTTGTTGTACATGTTCCATTAGACTGTTCCATTTAATGAAACAAAATTAAGAGTTATTAGACATGACATAAATATTTGGTAGACGAATGTAAAAACGACATATTAGGATGGAGCGATTTTTTCGCCTATTATATTAGGTGTTGGAATTAATTCGTAGCGTTTTACAAGTGATGGGAAGTACTTTCATTAATGTATTTTTTAATGCTCATGTGAAATAAATAACATTCTTTCATTAAAAAACGCTACGAATTAATTCCAACACCTAATATGTATTTTTAGAAAGAGTATAACAGATGACGAATTTTGATGATAAGCGAAAATTTTAAAATAAATATCTACTCTTGCTAAAAAATCGTAAACATCGTTTCTTTCATTTTTTATTTTATTTCAATTAATAATGGGTTTATTATGCTTTATAACAATTGTTTTTTTTTAAATAATTATGATTTATTATAAAAAGATTTTCAACAATAAATCCTAATTATTTTTAAGAATTATTATGAATCATAATAAACTAATCGTTGAATAAAATAAAATAAAAAAATTTTAAAACGAAAAATTTTTTCTTTACTAAATTTTTTTTTTACTAAAAATCTTTTGGATCTTTTAGTAAAGGTAGATATTCATTTTAAAATTTTTGCTTGACACCAAAATTCATTTTTTATGCCCTTTCTGAAAATACATGTACAACAGAGCGTAAAAAAATCGCTACATCCTAGTGCATATGCCAAAAATATCAGCCAGGGTATTGCTGAAGTTTTCACTTGCGATTGTCCGCGTTCGCTCCATAATCCAGGATCATCATGATTGTCGAGTAGAAATTCCGTGTGAACGATCGAAAAGATTTGGCGCAGAGACTCCATTGTATGTTCTTTGCATGCGCGAGCATAATCTATCGATGCTATGTATATACTCTGGACAACTTTTCTAGGAAAAATAAATTCCGTGGTCGCGAAATTTTCGAGGAAGTCGTGCAGCAATTTCCGGAGATGACGCAAACAACAAAACGTACAGGTGATATTTGAATAAAATAGTAATAGCGAGAGAGTATTCTTTGTATTGTTCTACAGAAAATTTTAATCTTTTATTATAATATAATTTTTATTAGAAATTACATTTTGCTTGTGTCAGATTGAAATTAATTTCATTATTGAAGAAAAGAATTATAGCGACGTTATACATAAATCAGGCGTGAAAAATAGGTTGTTTAAACAAAGTTAATTTATATTTTAATAGTAAGCATTGCAAAAACAATTCGTTGTTTAGAAAAACAGTTAATTCATTTGGTGCTTTGTACAAATTAATAAATAATTCTTTCATTTACGCATGTTTCTCTGAGAGATTCGTTACATATATTATATTATTTGTATACCACATCATGTTGTACAGTGGCGCTGATTTATGTAACATCACTTTTGTAGAGTCGCGCGCGAGAATAGTATTTTTCTCTAAAGATAGGGTCGGACATCGCCGAACGACCATGGAAACGCATTAATTTCACTCAACCGGCTGAATGCAGTCTGCACTTGAGGAATGCACCTTTTTCTCTTCGCGTGTCGTTTACATTCCACTTGATATGAATGACTTTATAGTAGCTACTATTACATCCGCTCTAAAGTTAAATCATGAGCAAAAACTAATTCAAACTGAAAGCGAACAGTAATTAATACATCCAGATTCGACATGGGTAATAAAGTTGTTACAGTCGCAACTCGAATTTTAACGTTAACATTTTACGCTTCGTAAGATATTTGAATGAAAACTTTTCTGTAATAACACAAACTAAACAACAACTATAAAAGTTTAATGCCTTAAACGGTCTAGCTGGGTCTTAAATGTTTGTATGATTCTATGTGAATTTATATATTACGTATGTAATCCTTTGTAACGCGTGCCGAGATGACTTTTCCGTAAATTTTTCTTATAGAAGATTTTTTGCAGAAATATATATGACTTATCATTTTTTTAAAAAGGCATTACTTTTTCAAGCGGCATTTTACAAGTATTTAGAGTTAGACTTAGCGCTATTCTGCAGAAGTTCGGTATTCACGTATATGTAGCTTTAGACAATTTCTCTCTTTTTATCTGCTTGTTTAATATGCGGTTATGTTAAAAAAAAAGAAAACCGATTTTATGATAATGTTTAACATGTTATGGCGTAATAAATTGAACATTAAATTCTATTACATCTTACACGTAAATATTTTTGGTTGCACGAGTGCGAGTGCGTGTGTAAATGTCAGTATCATGAATAAATGTCGATATCTCGCTATCATCGTTACACAGGTATTCATGGAACGCGTTGTATATAATCTGTCAATTTTAAATATGTGTACGCGCGTTTTACAATATGTGTACGGCTGCAAAACGCTTCCGGCAGTAGGAACAATCAATAAAGATTAGTTGAGTGTAATAAATAAATCGTTTTAGCGATCAACGAATGGTGCAACAAAAAAATTATCTGACAGTACACGCGCGAGATATAAAATAAATTGACATTTATTATTATAGAGCGAATCGTATTTGACAATTAAACGAACAATGACGCTGAAACAATAAGGATCGCGAGATAGAGATATGACCGTATTAGCGGCTGTCAATCGTTCAATATGTATTAACTGATAACGGCAGACGCGTTTCCTCCCTTTGGGAATGTAACGGAGTGGAGAGGAGTGCGAAATATCGAGAAACAATTGCAATTCACGAACAATCCGACTATGAGAAGCGGCAGTGGTGACGGGTCTCGAGCCACGTGTGTACGCTTCGGCGCGCCGCGACGCTGATTTACTTATAAGCGTTAACACGAGTTTTCGCTGCACGCTGAATATTTATTGCCGCAAGGCGGGAAACTGTGGAGATTGAATTATAATGCGGCACGACCTTAGCCGTATTTTCCATTTGCCGCGGCGCCCTCGAGAAAAAGGCCAGAGGGTTTGGCCGATCCGGATTAATCTCTCCGCAAAGTAACGTCGACACGTCGGCGGTTAAATTAGGAAGACAACAAAGAGAAGTAGTAGGTACAATTAAAATCATAAATTTAAATTGTATCTCAAGCGTGTTTTACGTATTTAAATAAGTGAATTTCCAACGATGCTTTTAAATAAAAAAAAAAATTAATTGTTTAATAATATTTAATAATATTGCATTCTTTTGTGATTCACCTTTCTCTCAATATACATATATCGTTGATAAATTATTATTCGAAATATTTAATTTAATATTATGCAAAATATTTAAATGTATTTTAAATTATGTATATTAAATAATGTATTAAAAAAAATAATTTTGGCTTTAAAGTTAAAAAAAGACAGATATAACATATTCCTAGTTTTGTAGAAAAGTGAACAGCAACAAATAATACACTCTTTTAGAAAGAAGGTAATGTGTAAAGTAACATAAAACATATGAAAGCACTTAAGATTATATTATATTATATTACATTTTTAAAGCAAATTCCTAACTTTGAAAAATATTATCGTCTATCACCGCCATTAATTTCAGCTCATGTATATTTTATTAGATACAAGAATATAGAATCGGGTTGAGGGATGATACTATGTGTCTTCTAATTTATCCCACGTCACGATGTACTTTACGATGCGTCTATACCTGCAACCATTTGTCTCCTACGCAGTTCCATGAGGTATTAAAGCAAGAAGTAAGAATAAACCTGGCGCGACTTTCCAATAAAATCCTGTTTACAGCGCGACGCAACAAAGAAACAGGGCATGTGACACGCGCAATAGCAATCTTGATCCATCTTCATCATTTACCATTCCACCGGCACGCCGGCTTCTTAGCATAAAGAATAGGGGATGATTTATTGGCCGCTGACAAGCGGTTTAAAAACTTATCCTAATAGCTCCCATTCTCTTGCGACATTATTTATTAAATTTTAATAAAGAAGCTGCTGCTCGCACGCGTCATAATAACGTCTCCCTCAAAGTCCCGCGGGTCTCCTAAAAACAATAAGGAATCTTGTACCAAGCCATCTCCGCTACTCCTGCCGGTAGTTTCATTTCCTGCGCGACTTGTATACGCGTCTTTATTAGTCTAACAGCGCAAAGAGACAAGCGAAGAGACGCGTTCTTCCTGTCTGACATAAGCTTTCAAAAGTCGCGACAACATTGATGTTGCAGAAGCAGCACTGATGAAAGATACTGCTGTTTTTGGAACTGAAGCGGCACGTTCACTTCATTTCATGTCAAGTTTAATATTTTTTTCTTATTTTATCGGTCGACGCGATTTAATTCCACGATTAATAATTTCAAGATTTAATAGGTCTGTTTTTTTTATTCCTGCACTAGAACTCTCTTTCTCGCTTTCGCTAAATATTAAAGTATCTTATTTTAAGTTCCAAAGTGTACATTAGTTTAGACTACAGAAAACAAATCTAATGTTGTCTTAAAATAGTATGAAATGTTTTAAAAAATGCTAACATATTTTATTAGAAATTTATGGTTATTTAAAAAATAATAATCGAATGCTATAGAAAATATTCATATAATTATAGTGATATACTCGAGAATAATTTCAAGATTCCCTAATTAACTACTAAATTGTCTAAACATATGTAAATATCAAATGTTTTTTACATGTTTATGTTAATTTCATCTAATTAACACAATTTTGAAATAATTCCAATTTTTAAAAAATCTATTTTTTATTAGAATTATTGGCATTCATAATAAATTTTTTATACGCTACTTATTATGAGACAAATGAAAAAATATTTTCTTAAGAGATGCAAAATGTTGTACCTCTTTTGAGAAAATATTATTTTATCTCTCTCATAATAGATGAAAAAAATATTCTAGCAGAGCAATGTTATTTTCCGGCTTTTTAAATACTTTCATGTAAAGCACAACTGAAAGTAGTATATCACATTCCAAAGAAATATAAAATGTTGAATATAAAATATTGCCAGAACAATAAATTAGGAAGACTGCGCTATCTAAAAGTTTCATGTAATTGAAGGGGCTGAAGATGATATATTGTAAAAGGACGATAAAATATATCCAAGTAACATGTGTCTAAATACATTCATCCATTTCTAATTTTATTAATGTACGCGCAGTCTTACATGCAATACATAAATTCTCTTAAAAGTAATATCTTTTCTATTAATCTCTCCTTAGAAAAAAAAAATGAAAAGAGATTATTTCTTAAGAGATGAAAAGAGAGAGAGAAAGAGAGAGAGAGGGGGGGGATTATTATTTCTTAAAATTATTATTATTTCCAAATTTTCCTTTTTTAATTTGAAGTCAACACAGTAATCAATTCGTGGAAATTTGTGTGCAACTTGTTTAAATTCAAATAAAATAAAACATAAAATATACAAATATTTTGTAATCGCTAAATTCTTATTTTATTGTTAGTATAGTTGTACATAAAAATAAATCGTATATAAATGTCACGTTTTGTTCGGCCAGTGACATTCTAGTCCTTTGTACTCATTAAAGTCAACCCAAGAGCTTGGGTTTTCAGGATGCGTCCGCCTAGATAAAGCTTAGCTGGAACGCGTTTACCACGGGACTGTTACTTTTGCATATGAAATCTACACCCTCATAAAACTCTTATGAAATTTACGAATTTCCGTCAGCATGGCGAGACGCGCGCGGTTTTCCGGTTGAAGTTTTCTATGTCGCACCAAGCATGGATTCAACTTTTTTACACAACGACATGTCTATGACGCAGATACACGTATTTATCAGCAGGATATCGAAAGTTGAGATATGAGAAAGAAGATCTATGTGTATCGGTCACACCAAAACCTCTCTTCGGACGAACGCTCGGGAATAATATCGGCGTAAATTGCGGAAGTTGGCGTCGCGGCGAATTGGCTCTGGTTACATCGTGAACGATGCCCGATGTAAAATACGTTGGCTTCGCCGTGCAATTTCCGAAGAGTGCTGGAAAACACGTCGTTCGAATCCTTCCCCCTTTGGGTTGGAAAATCCCGGACTATCGTGTTCGCGGGATTTAAGGCGCGCCGCAATCGCCGGGATTCCCCGGGTGAGCCGCTGTAAATTTTCGCGGTTACGGTTTTCGGAATTACGCAAGAAAGAAAGAAATCTCACCTCGTAAGTAAATATACGTCCCGACTAAGAGTGTAGCTATTCTATATAGTCAAACAATGCAAAGTTAGAAAAGAATTCGTATGGCCAATAAGAGAGATTCAAGCGTGAATGCGGCTGTTTTTATGGCGATTGAGTTGTACGATTAAGTTTCCATTTTTTAAATAAATTATTTTAATTATAGATACAGCACAATAAAATATAATTGTCATAACAATATTAATTTTGGAGTTTTGTGATGTGATATGGCGTTCATATTAGTACATCCAATATATTAGTATATCCAACACAAATTTTTCATTTTAAAGTCTATATTAAAATAAAATAAAATCTGTAAAATATTTTTAGATATACATATATAATGCACATACACGCTTGAGTATGTAATATCTCAATAGAAAAACTCGGATATTGAGCACATTCTGCATCAGCATTAACATTGTAAATATTAAAAAGAATTAATGATAAAGAAATAAAGATAAAACATTTAAACAATAAGAATTTTATTTTAGACGGTATGTGAGAACACAATCGATAAAGAAGCCTATATCGAAGCTGGTTTTTTAATGTTTTTAAATAATTTCTATGTGAATTTATATACAAAATATGTAGTTATTTAAACTGCGCGTCGAAAATAATTTTTCGGACTTATAAACACAATCAATCTACTATAATAATATCACAAATTAAGTTGATAAGCAATTTAATAATTTGATGCTCAATCTGGCATCCTCGTATAAAAAATTTATTTTTAGATTAATCTTTTCATTAATCTTTAGTGACTATCAAATCAATTTTATCCCAAGTTCTATGAAATTTTCGTCTGTAGTTGTTCCTTCTCTTTTTTTAAATACGAAAATAAAAAATAAAAAGGATGAAAATATGAAAAATGATAGACTTGGAAAATTTTTATAATTTATATAAATATTACTAGATCAAATTTATTATTTTATCACAGGAAAATACATATATTTATCTAAAACATTTAGTTGATAAGTGTTTCATGTTAACATCTCATAATACATGCTTAGGAACATAGAAATATGGAACTAAATTTTATATTAGTCAAAGTAATGATATATGCTAATGAACCTTATCGCGGAAACTCAAAATTTCAGTTGAACTATTACTCGATTGTAGGAAAAGTGCAGCTAGCTGAGAGCTATCCAATTTCGATGCGTCGTAATCTCCTTTGTGTTATAGGAATTCTACAAAATTCTACAGAATTCATATCGCGAAGCACTAACAGTCTTCCATATATGTTAGTGTTATTTAATAGATAATTAACACAATGTTAAAATATTTTGCGTCACATAAATAGTAATATTTATTAAACTAAATTTTCTTTCTAATGATTTACGTATCTAAAAACACAAATATACAAAAAAGCATAATTCCATTCATATTTTAGTGGAAAAGATTTCTTTTGATAATAATTGCACAAACTATGCTATCCAGAGATTTTATGCAATTTTTTAATTTTTCCTCTAATTATTTAAAGTGTTCATGCTATGTGCGTGAGCAATGTTATTTTTAGTTTTTTATATACTTAAGATTCTTTAGTAGTAAATTTCGTAGTAAATTATAAAAGCGAGAAAAACCTTTCGCAAAAATGGCATGCAATTAAATTTCGGAGGTAAACTTGCTTCAATTTTCGATGGAGAATGCCACTCAATAGCTCGTATGCGCGCAAAGTGAATCAGCAGCCTCTATATATGCCATTTTTTTCTAGTTTCTCTCCTCTTAAACAATCTCTGCACCTACTCTGCTCTTTTGTTCTGCAAAAATCATCGTACAACGAATTTCCCTCGAAATTAAGAGACCAACCGAACAGAAAAGGTCTACTGTCCTAAAAATCACGTTATTATTCTATCGTATTTCATCATAATTGAATTTTTAATAGCTATTTGTGTTATTGTACAAAAAGAAAATCTTTACATTTCTCGTTCGAGAAAATCTTTTACGCTAATATTTTCTCCCTTTGAAAAGAGTGTCTTTTTTCGGCAACGCGCAGGAAGAACATATCATTTCGCGTTAATTCAATTTTCGTTTTCTTTTTTTTTCTCTGGTAGCATGGCTAGGCGCTGAGATTTCAGAGAGGTGGATGTACGGATGATATATCGATGCGGTATACATTAAAGCTGTGTTTGTGTTTTCTATTAGGTTAATCAGGACCGTGACTGAGAATACGTAGAGCGGATGTGTGCTCGGCACTACGTAAGGAACACGAATGTATAGCTAGATGTACACGCGTGCACGTGAACGTATGCGTGTGCGAAGGTGAGGCGAATCACTACTGTCTGGATTCGGGATTATGGAGATTGCGCGCGGAAGTTGGGAAAGCTGTACGTTTCTTGGAGAAATTTTTCCTTCGATTGAAAACGCCGATTGAACTGCACAGCATTTTACTGACTAAACGTTTATTTACATTGTTATATAAAACGCGATTGAAGAAGAGTATGTTAGTCTTTCAAAACTTTAGTTTCGAGTTGTTAGTAATGTTAGTTCATCAATTCGTTGCAATTGTTTTTTTCTGGTATATTATATTGTAATACACATTACCAGTTTTGTTCTACATAATTTAAATAGAAAGATGAGATTAATTGTGTATGAAATGGAAAAATTCAAGAAAGTCTTTTGTCATAAAGTTAAAAAATATTAATAGCACGTTCATAAAATGTTTGTAAAGAATAATATTGTTAAGTGACATCTTTTCATAAATATGAGCTAAAAAATATTACTTTCAATTGAATTTTTTGTATATTATTTTTTGTATAATATAAAAAGTTTTATCTATTGTGAAATATTTCAATTAGCCAACATTAAAGAATTCATTGTGATTAATTTTCCTGTCAAATTAAAATGATCAATTACTGTAGGAACAATTAAATTTATTATAGCGGGAGAAAGTGTGGCTTAATCACTTGCAATGAGCACATACTGAGAGAAATAATTACTTATAAATTGTATGCATATGAGAAATATGTAGATAGAGAAAGAGGAAGGGGAGAAAGAGAGAGAGAGAGAGAGAGAGGAAGAGAGGGAGGGAAGGATCTTTTCATAATCAAATTCATATTGAAATGAGTTGCGCAGAACGCAATTTGCAACATGTAAATATTTACCCGACGATGCATTTATATCTATTATGACAGTAACTCCTTGGAGGCAATGTTTACGAGATTGCTCGATAACCGGACATGACTATTGCTGACACTACCTTTAAACTCTCCATCATAGATACTATTTTGTAGCCTGTGCCATGGAGAGAAGTAAATTGTTACAAAGCTGCATTATATCGCTAGGATTATTATACTCCAGCGCGTTTGGACTTCTTTTGCGAGATTTTTTTTTGCTCTGTACCCATTCTTTGTTACTGGTCTCTCCTATTGTTTCGGCACAATGCGAGATATATTCGTGAATGCGTAATGAACTTACATCCGTTGATGTCGTTCGCGCGAGAAGAGGAATATTTAAGACAGAAGCACTTTTAATATCCCTTCGCGCGCGCTAAGTTAATTAATCGCGTGTATCGCGCGAACGAAATCTTTCCTTTTCGATTAATCGATCTGTCGCAGTTACTAAAAGTAGTGTTACGAAATAACAAGGTATGCGATTAGAATAATTTTACATTTTAATTATTCGTAATGCTTATCTTGTATTACATTTTTATAACAGAAAATGCTTTATTAATGTTTTTACCAATATTAATTTTAATGTTGATTTAAACTACTGTTTATCTTTCTCTAATTCTAAAAATTAAAAATAAAAAGTGAATTAAACTGAAATTAAAGTTAATCTACATTGATAAAAAAATGGATGTTAGAGAAAGAAATAATCGACTTTTTGAAACAGAATATTTAAAAATATCCATATCAAGTTGGTGTGCAATCAAAAAGCATAAAGTATAGCACACATAAGTAACTAAAGTTGGTGATGTGATTAAGAAGCAGCGAGTTTCTTGATTTATTTGAATGGCACCGCCCTCGTGGCACAAAGAGAACGGTATGATAATAATCACGCTGTGAGGCTTGATGACTGGATGCAACTGTTACAGGGAAGTCAGAACTTGGGAAAAAAACAAACGGCGGTAAGAAATAGAGTATAGCAACCTGCATAAACATCATAGCGGAATAATAATCCAGATGGATACAGCCGCCGTGATACCAGAAGAAAAGAATTTATTCTTTCGTAATACACGAAAAATTACGTGTATAGAGGCTAAAAATAGTTTTGCTTTTAGGTTTTTCATGTTCTTTTTACACATTTTGAGTTTATCTTTTTTTAGTTTATCTCATATTTATTAATGTCTAATATACTACTTCAATTAAAAAAAAAACACGTTTTCATAAAGGAATTCTATTATTTTAATATGTATGAATATTCAAAAATATTCATGTAGGTAACGAAAAATTTGTTAAAATGACGCATGTTTTATTAATAAAAAATTACTCATAACCTTTATTTTTTGGAAGAGATTACTGTTTATCCGTAATTTAAAAATTTTGACAGTTTTGTCTCTCGAATCATAAATGTTATTGATCTAGAAGTATTTATTTCTCGCGTTTCGCAGCTTGAAAATTTATTCCCCGACGGAATGTCTAAAATTTAGTAAGAGGCCATCTAAAGGGTGCGGTGAGACAATCGGAACGAACACGCTCGCATCGGGAGTGCTTGGCGAAAATGGAACTTCGTCATGAGGTAAATTAGCGGAGACTGGCAAAGAGCTAAATGTACCCCATCGGGGTAATTTTATATTCATGGCCCGTTGCCAATAAAAACTAGGCGGTTGAGAAAGATGGAAAGCGATAGAGAGAGAAAGAGAGAGGGAGAGGGAGAGGGGGAGGATTGATAATTGATGAAATAGTGCGGATATTAAAAAATTACTTAATATTAAAACAAATCTTGTGTCATTCTCTTTTTGTTGCAACATACGGGCGTGTTCATGTTTTCTGACACGAAACGTTTGCGTACGCCCGCGCCAGGGGAAAAACGCGCGAATCTCGTCCCGAATGCGAAACCTGCTGCCTCTCTTTCAATGTTATCGACTTTTTAAATAATTCACGAGCCTCGCTCCGATCCCGGATAATTCAGCGAACGCGCGCCAGAGATTGCAGGAGTGTTAGAATTAATTTTCTTGTTAAATAACACACAAACTGCCACCGAAAGTGGTATGCGCTGTGCGCGGTATCTTAGCTACAGCTAAAAAATTCCTTTGTAAGATGAGTGTTCCTTGAAAAGGTAACATAATGAAATTTGTGACAAAAACATTGAAAGTGATATAAATCCGAGTATAAAAGTAAATAAAACATTAAAAATAAAATTTTGTCGGATTTCATAATTCAGAGAGTTTGTACTAATTTCCTTAATTGCTATCTTATCGTTACTTTACTACTTTATTAAACTGTTTAAACAGGAGGCATTTTGAGTAAAGATTGATGTAATTAAATTTCTTTTACTAAATAATTTTCAAAATTTTTTAAATAAATTTTAAGTTGTATGTAAATAAACAAATTATTATTGTAATAATAATAATAATAATAATAATAAAATAGTAGAGATAACTATTATTTTGTGACACAAATTTCATGAGAGAAAATAAATATTAAATAATTTTATAAAATAATGAATAAAATATTATATTACCTTGCTTTGCTTGACTTCTTGCGAAATTCACAATTATTAAATTATTAAATTGTGAAATATTATTTTTATAATTGATATACAGATATTTAAAATATATAACGTAATTAATCTAAAAAATATTTAAAAATACATATTTAAAATATGGTATACTTATACAGAGTGTCTCAGATCACCTGTGCACCTTTTATCTCGGAAACAGAGTATTTTAGATAAAAACGTTTCAGACAAAAGTTGTAGGGTTCTAAATGATCTATTTAGTGATCTAATCAGTCTGACCTTGGGTCACTAAGGTCAGAGTAATGTCACTTTGAATTTTTTAAATGGAATTAAGGGAACCCCCTACTTTCCATTGCATATTCTTGTAGCATATCTCCACAATTTTCCAAAACACTATAATAAAATAATTTTTCATGAAGTACTTTTCGAGTTAAGGCTTGAAAATTATAGTACCGCCGGCATTAGCATTACGCAAGGTGTCCGACCGACGGTTAAAATCTCTAGAATGTCGTGCAGGATCATGTCCTGAATAACATTTGTTAAGATCAAAGTCATTGATGATTGTTTCTCTTATTTTCATTTTTGCACTGAAAATTCATTTTTATGTATGTAAAAATGAAAATAAGAGTAACAATCTTCAGTGACTTTGATCTTGACAAATGTTATCCAGGACATGATCCTAAACGACATTCAAGAGGTTTTAGTGCTAATAATGCTAATAATGCTAATAATGCTAATATAGGCGGTATTATAATTTTCAAGTCTTATAATTCGAAAAATACTTCATGAAAAATTATTTTATTATAGTGTTTTGGAAAGCTCTCGAGGCATGCTACAAGAATATGCAATGAAAAATAGAGGGTTCTATTTAAAAATTTCAAAGTGACATTGCTCTGACCTTGGTGATGCCACTCAAGGTCAGACTGATCAGATTACTAAATAGATCATTTAGAACCCCAACTTTTGTCTCAAACGTTTTTTTCTAAAATGCTCTGTTTCCGAGATCAAAGGAGTGTATGAGTGATCTGAGATATCCGGTATATAACACACTGATTTATGACAAAAATTATCTTTGATATTTCAACATGCATTTGTTTGTTAATCAAGTATGAGTGTAAATAGATTTTTTTTGAAAGGTAAAATGTAATTTAATTTCTATTTTGTCTTTCAAAAAGATCTGTTTACACTCATATATTTAAATGAGATACTAAAAGATTATTCCGTTTCATGAGAACATAATGTTTTAACAAACTAATACATTCTGAAATCGCATTTAACTGAGAATACAAGGCATTGCCGTTTCAAAATATCATCTGACATCAAGCTCTTAATCCTTTTAATCCTTAAACTCCTAATCGTCTTAGTACCTTCAGTCCGAAGCGTGTTAATGTATGCAGATCTTTCGATTACGGAATTCTCTGTCGTTGAATTGATCGCCATTGTTTAATAATGTTGCATTTCCTTTGCAATACTACATGCAGCACTACATGTAACAAGAAGGATTATGTAAGACTTATATCAGAAGTCTACAAATATATCAATGATATCTAGAAATAGAATCTAATTATTTACAAAATTTGATTCTTTTAAAAACTAGAAATATATTTATACTTTATGTGTGACAGGTGTAAATATATTTGCAATGGTGACAGACTTCTTTTACACTATTAATTTTGTATAATCACGATACATTACTATTCTTACTGTTATCATCATTACTGTAAGCATCAAACTTAATGCCTTTTAATTTCTTTTAAAAGATTCAAAACCAAATTTCCCCGACAATTTGATGGATGGCCTATTAAGGACACATTCAACACTGAAAGTGAAAAGGTTTAAAGCTTTAAGTTTTCAGAGCATAAATGGACGAAAAAAATTCGTTTACGTGTTAATTACCAAGAAGTTTAATTTGGAGATTAATTTTCAAGATATTTAACATAGAAAATTAAAAAGAAAGTTAAAATTAACGATGGCTCTCTATTAACTTCCGTTTTGCTATGAAAGTGCTGCAAATTTTTCGAAGAAATCTATTATTAAAAGAAGAAATGATAAAATTGAGGTGTTCAGTATGTAGTTACATAATGATATACAGGACGTTCGCATTTTATACGAGAGATGTGTTCTTAAAGATTGTATAATTCAGAACTCACATAATTTAAAAACAAAACCTTTTCTCTGAGAGTAATTTGTCGCGTTATTTCAAATTCGTATAAAATGCGATCATTATATTTACTTGAAAAATAATGATTACAGTCCGGTACAGCTCTCATATTAATATATATAAATTCAATACCGTTATTATATTTATAATATGTATGATTGAACGGCAGAAATATACGAAATGTATGTATAATTAAAAATTAATTCTATTTTATCTCTACATCGTATTTAATAATCTCCCAAAATAATTATTTAGAATAATAAATACTCATTTTATTATTTTAATTTATTATTACATTTACACATTTTTATTTATAAGATATATTTATAAATTTGGTGTATGAAATATATTTAGTAATATATTTTATTAAATTTATCATTTCTTATCTACAAAATAACATGCTTCCAATACATATTACTTCCTTTAATACATAGCATTTTTCTATTATAATATTCCAAATTTATTATAAAATTTTTCAAATTAAAAATTGGATAAGTAAATAAATTATAAAATGTATTCTTTCCTTTCAATAATATAATTAATTTGGACAAACACACACGAGCTAATAAGTTTTACGGTAATATTAATATTGTAGAGATAACAGAAATATTCAATTCGCATATGCATTCAATTTCCCGATGTTTAATTTCGAATTGGTGGTAAAGATCCAATAATTTCCGAGTGTGACATTATGAAAGCCCAGCTTGCGATGAATAGAGAGAATACGGTGCGCACACATACCGGAAGTGCTCGAATATGTTCCGTTCCGATGACTCGTGCGAAATCCGAAAGAATGAAAGGATCGGAACGTGCACTTCAGTCATTTTCCGCGGCGGCGCGCAAAATAAATCGTCCCGGTGATGAACGCTTCATCTTCTTGGTGTTTGCCTTCACAGAACAAAGCAGCCGAGGCATGCGCAACCACGACGACGCTTCTAGGTATTCTGCGCGAGTACTTCCGATAAATTCGTCCTCGTCGTCGCCGTCACTGTCGCCGTCGCCGTCGTCGTCGTCGCTGAGGCTTTCTTGTGTCGGGTGCGCGAACGGCGATGACGAGGACGGAGATAACAAGGAGGCGGAGAGATGCGCCGGGGACGTGCCGGGGATACCGACCATTAATTCGAGTGGTCCCGCTAGCGATGTGATTATTTTCATGACGTTTCGATTCAAATCAAACGCATTGTTAAACCGTGCCTCATTGTGTGCCAGTTCCAATTTACAGCGATATTTTACAGAACGTCCTGCGATCGCGCGCCTGCACGCGCACGTGATCCACAACAATTCCATGACATCCGGCTAATACCTACGTCCCGTCCCTTTCCCCTCGTCCCCCGCGCCCATTCTCACGCTTTTTATCAAGGTACGATAGGCAAAATTATGGCCTTTCGACGGGATGCCATGGAATATGCGCGGTATACATGCTGCTTTTGATTTTATTTTTGATTGAATTCGCCGTGATTTCGTCGACTACGTACGGGCTATCGATTGGTTATACAGAATTCCTCATTTAAACAAAATAATTTCGAAAGTCCATTGTGCATAAGCTGCGGTGAATTGATTGAGAATAAAGTTTTCTCATCGCGTTTAAAAATTTTTCTGGCTAAAGAAAGTTTTAAATGGCGATACACTTATATAAGGTAAGCTCTCGTTCAAACTGGAAGTTAAGCTTCCCGAAGGAAAGGTTAAAAGGAAAGTATTTTGCTGCATAATAATGAGTACAGTCTGTATTCTCATTACAGTCTTAAAGAAACTAATGCTAGATGAAACGAGCGCGAATTCAGAGCTAATCTTGAATAGTGTATTGACGTTCCTATGTTAATTCAACGCCGTTCAAAAGAAACTAAAGATAAGAGAAGTGAGAACGTAATATAAATAACGAAACAAGCGATTATGATAATGAGATTACGAATTAAATTATAAGTAAAAATATACTGATCGATCGTGCATTAAAAATGCATTATGCAATTAGTTGCATGCCATTGCATTTGGCTGATGTCGGCGCGCTAGAAGCCCATCCCATAACTCCGATGAAGACAAATTAAGGCGCAAATTTAATTACAAATTAAATTATAAATTTGTACTGCGCATTAAAACTGTACTGTGCGTGCTATCATGAGCGAATAATCCGGCAAACTTGAATTACAGATGAAGAATGCTTTAAGGTAGTAAAACTGACATATGACATGCTCGCACTAAAAATATATCGTTAATTAACGTAATTAAATTCGATGGATTATTGTCTAATATTCTGTCATTGACAAAAGCGTGAGAACAGTAAAATTTCGCTTGAGTTATTCAGAAGTCGAAGTCGCCCCGTAATGAGTCCCTCAGGATGGATACCTCAAGGAACCAACCTAGCAAGGAGTAATCGAGTTTACTTCAGACACGAAGTCGTTTGTCGTTGCACAGAAAGAAAAGAAGGCGAAATGAGGGAGGGAAAAAGACACAGATGAAGAGCAAGATCCTCTGATCGTCTTGATCGGTGATCTTTAAAAAAGGCTCTACTAGTTGACAAATAATTGGATTTGGCCGCGATGAGTGGCTTTGTAAACTTGTATAATGACTAGAGAGCATGAGTTCGTGACATAAAATGACGAAGCTTATACATGTATACAGTAACACGAGAACGTAAAAATCTACTTTTTTTTTGTTACATTATAAATGTTATTAACAATTTCATAAAAATATAATATCTATAGAGTAGTTGGTAATTGATACATTTACTAAACAAGATGACAATCTTTGTTAAAAGACGCAATAATGTTTTATTAGCTAAGATCTAATTGTACGGCTCGCATTCTTTTAATTACAATTTGCAAAGATATTTCATTAACGGAAGAGATAATTATTAAATAATTAAAGAAGCAAATAAAAGCAAAAATTAAAAAATTAGTCGCTTAAACGATATCCTACGTTATAGACTCACTACAATTCCAATCATCAAAATAGCTGAGGCATAACGAAAATTCTACGGATTTTCAGTAGGATTCTGATCTCTTTAAGGCCATTTTTCAAAAGGAGGAAGCACGAATAATCAGATTTAACCTGACGGAACTTTGAGTCAAGTGGGATCAGTAATAGTCTTTTGTAAGTCTCTTGAACTTTTATTCCTATTCTGCTTTTTATCATTTTATTTCTTAGCACATTAAGCAAACAATATATCGATTCATTTTTCTTTTTACAAATAATTATATTTCTTTGCGTGACAAATAAAATATTTATATAATACATATAATATTTATATACCTAATATATATAAAACATTTTGACTTTTTAAGTTGCAAATAAATATGTTTGAGAAATTCTATTGTAACTGTGACAGTAATAATAATAATAAATAAATTTCAAGGCTAATGAAATTCAGCGCGGAAGGGATTGCGCACAATTATCGATAACTAAAATTACTTTTTCATAACATTGATATCTTCTTTATTTCAAAATCTTGAACGTTTTGACGACTCACTTTGTAGTCATATTATAACAATTTAGTATTATAACAATTTAATTCCGTTTAATTCGGTCTAAAACGTTAAGCGATCCGTCTAGAATAAGTCACTCTCAGATTCCCAGAACTGTAGTGAATTCTGATATGCAAATGTACATGTTATTAATTCAAATAAATCAAATAAAAGAGAGGGAGAAAAACTCACCTCGAACGGAGCACTCAACATTAAGAAGCTTCGAAATTTACCTATTTATTATTATTATTTTAAACATTGAGAGATCGTTTTAATCGTTATATTCTTTAATTATGTAATAGTAATCATGCTATCGAGATAAATTATAAAATGATAAATAACGCGATGTTTAATTCTTAATACATTCTTATAAATTTGTTTATAAGAGATGTTTATAGAGTTTAAATGTTGAAATATTAAACTTGTCATTCGCAGAGTTGTTATACAAGTTATTATACAAGTGGAATGTTCGGTGGTTTGAATAAAATTTAATGCTGCTGTATCACTTGTATGAATTTTCGTGTAAAGTGCGAAAAATCATGTAAAAACAGAATCGCTAAATTATCGATCAGCAAAAATTTCTGAAATTTTTAAATTCGCAAAGGAAATGAAATTTTTTAACTTTTTTAAACAGACGTTATATGTATGATTTATTAAAAGATTTCATATTACGTTAACAAGTTGCAAACCTGTAATGCTTATCATGGAAAAACATGGTTTCAAGTAAACATGGCTTAAAGTTTGTAGTAACCTGGCTATCGTATATACTGTATGCTGTATCTTTTGCAGCTCCCAGAATTTTTTCAACACTCACGTTTTAGGATAAGATAATATTTGAATGACGCGATTTTAATATAATATTATACAATAAAATAAAATTAAAAAAAAAATACAGAATTGTTTCGTTCTAATAAAAGAACATTTAATACTTTTTAGATAATATTTTGCAATTTGTAGATTGAATAATATGAAACATGAGACTATCAAGTCTCCACACAATAAACAATAAAGTATATCTATGTTAATTTGTTTATTCTTGCATCATAAATCTCGAAAGATAATTGGATAGACGTGTTGAGTACTCGCACCCAACAAGTCTAATCCTTCCATGACATCTTTCAGAGACGCTCGTGCCTTCCCTCGTGCATAATCTTCGAAGATTGCTTTTCCCTCGTCGGGACAAAAACCTAACCTAGCCACAAAGTAAAAGAAGAAAGAGAGAAATAATAGCATTTAGCTTAAGACGTACCATGGCGTGTCGTGGCATGTATAGCGTTATAATAATCGAAAAAAGTAGAAGGATCTGGTAGCCGGTCTTGATTTCAGGTCGTTAACGGGAGACGAGAGCTATGCGAGATGCAATGAAGAAGGACGGAGGCACAGGAAGCTGAGAATTGCCAGGGGCGAGATGAGAGCCAGTCGATCTCTTTCTCTCTCGCCGGTCCAGCTTTTTTCTGTAACACTCTTCGTCCTTTTATTTCGTGTCGGAGCGAGACACGCAGTAAACCTCGTATTCTCCGATCGTTTGAATTAGTCGATTTTTCTCTCAGGGCCCAGGAGTCGATGACGACGTCGTGGAAATCGTTCCATTACCATCTCATCTCAGACCATCCCATCGCACGCTGCGGTTTCGAATGCTCGCTTCTTCTCCTCCTCAAACGCGTTATGCGAGACACCCGGTGTCGAGTGCATGCCCGGGCGATACTCGAATTATACTCAACGTCGCGCATTTTTATTTTGTTCCCGTTGAATTTACAGCGCGCTGCTTGTACCGGATCGTCGGCGAGCTAAGTACGTGATTTATATTGAAAGTCGCGCGTTTTCAGGGAAAAATCACGTTTACCGTTCCGGCTAACTTCGGATAACAAGCATAAACGAGTTTCTAAAGGCATGTAATCTCTCCCTTAAATCTCCAATTAGAGTAACATATAATAACATTTTATATCTGGAGGTTACACAGAATAAAATAAAAACAAAGTTACCCTGAATAAAAAAAAATATTTGCGTACATTGTCTTTTGCTTGAAATTATTTTCTAAGTAAGAAGTTTACAAAATGTTTTAAATATATCTTGTTTCTATTATTTGTATTGAAGAAAGCTCATTGTATAACAATATGATTCTCTCTTTGTAGAAAATTATATTAAACAAGATGGCAAAACAAATATATTCTTCTTTATTACAAGTTCAATTTTGAATTAACTTCTGCGACTAAAATCCCAAGTAGCACACAGTGCTTACAATTTTTTAGCGCTTTGTAAGCGCTATTGTGTTACTTGGGATATTTAATTGAAATATTAATTAAAATTAATAATATCCGTGCTGATATCATTTAACGTATTTTGTTAAATAAATAGATTAAAACAATACAATTAAATAAATACAATCGTAATCTTATTGTATATTCATATAGATAAAAATACATTAATATTTCATTATATCAGCCTTGCAAGACTAAAAAGTATTCCAATATCATGGCGCTTATTTTAAATTATATCAGTAATCTCAAAGGACGTCCAAAGAGGATAACCACAGAGAATAGAATTTCACAAGCTGCCATGCGCGTAATGTGTGATGGAACGCAGAGAGCGTCCAGAAGGAATTGTTCATTAGTTGCAGCGAAATAATTCGTGGCCGAAGGCTGTGTAAAAAAGAACTGGAAGGTTGGGAGAAAAAAGGGATGGATCAGTTATTTCATTATGCGTGGCTCATTAGGCCGACGGACATAACTCATCGACCGGTCGAAAATTACGGCCCTCCCACAGGATGAAAAGTCGTCCTCGATATTTGTCGGCAGCGAATGAATATTTCATGGATAAAACTAACAACCCTCGCTTCTTAAGTTCCGGACGCGGTTACGTCCGTCTGCGGGTGTGCTATGAGGGATGTGATGTAATTAAGCACTTTGTTTAATGCCGCGACGGAATCGAATTACAATGAAGTAGAGGAAGAACAAGTTTGAAATTGCTCTTAATCCTTTATTGGAACAATGTTAACTCGAGGAATCAAAACAATCTTAAATAAATTATACAATTAATATTAATCTTTACACTCAAACCACAATTGATTTTACAATAAAATTGAAAATGTAATTAAGCATTTCTATAGAAGAATTAATGAAAATAATTTCAAACTGTTTACCATATAAAGTTGATTTAATATCACTTTAGATGCATATCTGTTAAATCATCCTTTTAGTGAAAAAGAAACGTTTTTTTTTTTTAATAAAAAGATCGATTTAAAATAGCCTTAAAGATGATTTCTGACCGCTAGTTCGCAAAAATTGATTGTTTTAATGCATCGATGTGCATATCGATACGCGTATCCTTATTATTAACACAGAGTGTTTAATGTACATTATAAATCACATTAAAAAAAATGTTATACATTTAAAATTTATTTTACTGCTTTACGTTTTTATTTGCTCATTCGACTTATAATTTATCGAGCTAAAGATTTAACACATGTAGCTTTAATCGTTTTTTTAGTAAGAAGATAAAGAGCAGATCGAATCTTTGACTTATCGCTCGCATCTCTTCTCGTTTTATTTATATGCGAGATTATGACAACGATTTGCCGTGACACTTTACAAGTATTTATTATACGCAATCATCGTGATGTTGCGATAAATGTACTCCACAGTTTTAATTACTCTATCCAATTAGTATCTTCACAAATAGAACATAGAAAATAATCTAGAGAATTGATCATTATCTCAGTCAGTATCTATGAATCAGCATTAAATTGAATGTAAAGTATGTAGAGACGTAAACTGACAAATGAGTCCAATGAGTGACATAATTGTATCTAGTATTTTAAATTAATTAAAAAAGATATATATGCCTTATGTTACATATAAACAAGTCATTACAACATTTAATAAATATATAAGAATTTCAGAATTGTCACATTTTACGAATAAATACGACTTTAGAGGTAAGTCGCTCCAATTCGCAGTATCGATATTTATTCGCGAAAGCAATTGCATTTGTCGACAATGTCCATTGAAAGAGTTAGAGACTGCGAAAGAACAAAGAAATGATTGAGCATAACTATAACATACGAACAAACAAAAGGTCCAATAGATGCCAACGCATTGAACGCAATCCTTTATTTGAACAAGTTACCATAGAAATTGCGATAACGAGTGTTATCGTTGTCCGTGCGTCATATGCATGTGAGTTTAATGCCCATAGGGTCGCAAATGCCATTACTCGCTCGTTAAAAACGCATAATTCTTTGAATTAAATCAATGATTTTATACAGCCAATATGGTTTAATGAAATAATAAATTCCGAGACTGCATAATATCGCGCATATTACTCGTGAACCTTTATTTTTTTGCCAAATATGTTAAAACAAAAATTTTTTCTTGATAATAAAATAATAAATTCTTTTCATATAAATACGTATTAAGCATGATAAAAAATAAAGAATAAAGAATTATTTATTTATATATATTATATATTATGATATTACTCGGCCTATATTACAATGTCGCTTTAATATTTACAATTCATTTTGATGAATAAATCGGATTGTGTCCGATTTACTACGATAAAATAATAAATTGGGAACGCGTTAACATCATCTATGAAAGATTTACAATATTTCACGTTGAGAAAATTATAATTGCATAATAAATTAAATGACGTATGTATTTATGCTTATAATTTTAAATTATCATAGTTCTATCGACCTTTAATGTCAACAGTCATGTTGGATATTAGTTCAATAATAACGTATTAAATGCCAATCAAGTAAGAACGGTTTTGCTGAAGTATCTAAAAATTTAATTAGATACATTTTAAAATAATTTTGTTGGACCATCAAAATAATTATATAGAACATTTAAGCTGATTACTAGAATCATTAAAACTTTTCACAACATTGCTCATCATGCTTGAATTTGCAACATAATTATTTTGATAGTCTAATAAGATTATTTTCAAATCTATATCTAGCTAAATTTTGTGATATTTTAGTAAAACTATTCTTTTCGTAACGAAATATAACACAAAGTCACTTATTTAATAATTTTCTCATGTTAAGAGAGATTTTCGAAAAATTACAATTGCGATTTAACTCGAATTTTTTCTATTATATTATTTCTTTACATAAAAATTACGATCTTTAAATTAAGAAATTTCGTTTGAGATCAATTTCTCAGATTGAATACCATAAATAATAATATCTTTGTTATTCTACGCGCAATAGTTATGCATATAAGCTATGATTAACTCTTCGCGATAATAATCCGCATTAGAAATCCGGTACAATCGTGCAATCCATTGTCAGTGAATTGTTTAACCATGTTGCTCTGTTCGCTCATGCTATTCCTAAGCCTGCATTTCACTGTCGGCCATTTCGGCTGGTGGATGAAAGCGTTTAGAATCTAATTTTAAAGCTCCTCTTTTGCAGGAAAATTTCAAATTTTTAAAGACGTCAGATAATATTTCAAATAATTAATAAAATCTGGAATAAATAAAAAGTCGATATTTTGAATTTTTTTATACTTTCGCGTTTAATTAGATAGAAGCAAGATAAGTAACATATTTAAAGATCTATTTTCAAACAGTTTTATATATGTATAGTATATACATATACATATATTATATTTGAAAAAAATTAATGATTATTACAAAGTTGTTATGAGAGTTTTGAAATCCATCCAGAATATATTAAAAAATATATAAAATAATCTTGATTATTAATCTCTTTTATTATATACACTAAAAAATCTAGTAATAGTTATTAAATATTGAGTAAAATAATATCTTTGAGGCTTCCACGAGTGTTTTCTATATAAAGATTATGCGTTTCGCGAGTTTTCTCCGTGTTCCATTCTTGGAATGCCAATGTTTCGTGAACCTTGCAATCCACTTCGTCAGGGCGAGGATCAGCATGACACTGAGTAAAATAGTTTCAATCAAATGTTCGATTAATATAACTAAAAATAATTTTACTCCTTTAAATATTTAATAAGTTATTACCACACATAATAATATAATCAACCGTTTGGTAATAATTATTAATATTTAAAAAACTCAAATCATGGTTATATTTTATATATCATTATATTTTGATTATATTAATTGAACATTTGATTGAAATTATTTCGTGACTATTACCAAACAACTCTTTTCTTCAATTTCTCAGTT
Organism: Acromyrmex echinatior; assembly: GCF_000204515.1. The sequence continues at coordinate 950,537 of NW_011626971.1, forward strand.
ATTTATCGTCTTATTTAGTGTACATATTCAAGATCAAAATTGAGTTGCCGATAGCTTCAATTTATTGTCAGTATCCCTTATCTATCATTGCTCGTTGATGTGCACAAAGCTTAACCGTCTCATCTTTACCGGCTATGTTCATCGGTCGTAATGATGTGCATTACATATTGAGCTACAGTATGTTTAATCTCAACATGTTAGCCTCATTATAATCCGGCAACTGACCAATAACGACGTTGTGTTAAATGACCAACGGCGTGTGTATCGAGAGACGCTTGGTCGCCGCGGCCGCCGCGACGCGACGCGACGCGACGCGACGCGACGCGACGCGACGCGACGCGACGCGACGCGACGCGACGCGACGCGACGCGACGCGACGCGACGCGACGCGACGCGACGCGACGCGACGCGACGCGATGCGACGCCACATTGCGCTCTATCGCGCCCGACGATGCGCATTGATTCGGGATTACACCTCGATAGTAAGTGTTGTGTGCGCACGATACTCCACGCGAGAGCTCGGAATTATCTTCGTTAAGCCCTTAAGTGCTGCCGACCACGTTCGTTGTGCCACGATGAATCGCACGTTCATCTCTCCTCTGAATCGCGTATTTCCTATCGTGTCTCGAATCAAATTCGATGGACGATGTCCGCGCGAACCCTTCGGTTCTCGATATTCCCTTTCGCTTGACGGCACGGCCTTTTTTGAGTATGCGTGGAATAAAGTGCGGCATATTCCAGACTCTTTTTGACTATGGAACGAACGCGTTTTGACTTGGAATATATATACGTATATAATACATGGACATACGAAACGCGTATAATATTCAAAGCGGAACGAAGTAGCCGGTCTTTGCACGTGCTTCCATATTGACGATTCTTTTTTCTTTGTGAAAATAAATGCATGTATAAATAACTTATGACTAGATAAAGCAAGGAAATTGTAGAATATTCTATAGTTTAATAGCTTCTATAATAGCTTTTTATTTTTAAACGACTTATTAAACGCGTATTTTTTAGTAATTTAATTTATATGATAATCCTTATTCTGTACAGTATCAATTGCTTCGATTCTTTAAAAAATTTATATTTTTAGAAACGTCGTATCGAAGACAAAATAATTAAAATAATCATTTTGATTCCCAAGTAATTCAAACGCTACATGAAACTGTAAGAAAAAAATACGACAATCTTAGAGATTTGATGTCCGGATATCTGAAGATGAGACCTATATAATGGCCTCGGCAAATATGCATATATTCAAATAGTCTTATCATGCTATTCTTATCTTCATCTCGATGGAGACTCACTAGTGAAATAACTTATTTTCTCGATAAAGCAAATACCTTTCAAATAAGACATTTCCTTCATTTAATGCGCTCGTAAATAACGAGACAGCTGATCCACTTATGATATCGCCGTCAAGATGGCTGCTTTTTAATTCGATCTTATGTCTTGATCGATGAACCGGCTCGCCTCCGTCGCACATCACACGATAAGAATATAAAATATTATTTAAAATGTTGGAGCAAACTTGACTAATTGACGATTTTATTTATTAGTAATTTTTATCGAAGGAATATTACTGAAAGTAAAGGATTATTTAAATGCTTAATACAGATATTGAGATATTAATATAATTATTTCATATAATGTTGTTATAATCGATGTAAATGGATTTATTTGTATCAATAATTTAATGAAATCGCTTCCAATTATATTGGTAGAAACGTTTATTATTTGTTTCAAATTTTTTAATAATATGAATGAAAATATGTATTATTTCAATATTATATTCCTTCTTACATTTCTTACATATTATTATTAGTACTATTAAAAATAAAAATATCTTGCATTCATTCAAAATACGAAATACAATATTTTTCAATAATGTTTATTGACAATTAAATTTCCGCGATGTTAATTGCGTTATGTAATTTCATTATGCAAGTTATTTAATTTTGTTGATAAATTAAAATCATCGTTTATGATTAATTATGTAAATTAAATTCGCGGTAAATTTTCTATATGTTGTCTTTCATTTCAATATCTGAGGTATATATCAGTTCATTATTTTATAAACCAGTTGCAGTAACAACCAACAATGAATATAAACAAGTCTATAACAGCAGGTTATCGGGAAATACAAGTGAAATTAGTTGAACTTTTATTTATCACCAATAAATCGCTCATAAATCGCTTTCTATAAGGCTTTAATGCATCGCTACCTACGAGCCACATGGTGCAATATCACTACACGCACATTTTAAATACAGATAGATCAAAGATAAAATAATTATTTATTGCCTGTGCGAAAAACATTTCGCATAAATTTCAACTCCATCCGTTTATTGGAAATAACAGAAAAATATATTTGTAAAAATGTCAAGTAAAAGCCTTAAAATGCAAAAAACAGCACTAATTTCTTATAATTACAATTTTTATCTAATTGTTCATTATACGTCGTAATAGTCTTCTTTTTATACAAATTAGATTCTATTAATTTTATCAAAACGATTATAAAAACGCACAAGTCATCCTAAAATATCAAACACAATAATAACAATAATAATTACTTTTATATTAAAAAAAAATAAAGATCTGCATATTTTGTATTATTTCAATTATCTACATTATAATAATCCTATATCTATATATCTATATATAATACATAGTACATATACAAAACAAATTTCAAAATAGGTCAAGAAATGACAGTGTACTATTGCGAGTATCGATTTTGTACGATGATTCGTATACTGGATGTGATTAAGAATGAGATGTCAGAGATCTACTGGCTGCTGGATTAATTGAAACGAAACGAAATGGCTCTACATCCGCGGATGAGATTACACTTCTCGGATGGCATATCGGTATTCGAGTCTAGCAAGCCGAACGTTTCGACGGTGCATACCATAGCTAGAATCGATATTATGTCCGGAGGGTTCCACGAATGTTCAAAACGCTTTTCCAACCGGATTTTACAACATCCATGGTTAGCAATGCCGTTTAATCAGAGACAAATATTACGAATACGTTGATCTGCGATATTTTCGATCGTTCAAATTACTTTAATCGAAATTAAGGATTTAAGAATATTATAAATTAATAATAATAAGAGGCATGATTATATGCGTGATAAAGTGCGAAAACAATATAATATATGTATATGTTTATTGTAATATTATACTTTACAAGCAAAAAAGATGAAATATGTCGTCCAATGTAATAGTCATTTGCTATTCTATTTGTTGAGCTCTGACATTCTGTGAGATAAATAAATTACCTACAGAGAGTGATTTCGCAAAAGCATCGTAAAATTTTAATGTGAAGTAAAAACCTAATATTTTATCGCTTTTGTCGAGAAATTTATTCTCTCGTTTAGCTAACTTAGATTAAAAAACTCAGTACTTGTTAAAAATTCGATAGTTAAAACAATACCGATAGTCTACTCATTGTATGTGTTACATACAATGTCTACATTTATTATACAATATATAATACGACATGATCGTTATTATCCACCATAGCAAACATTTCTAATTATATTGAGTAAAATATATAGAATGCTCATTTCAATTTGCATTATATTAATCGAAAAAGATAAGATCGAAAAAGAAAAGTATAAGATGAAAAAAGATAAAAACAATATATATAAGAAAGATAAATTGTGCATAACAATAAATATGTGCAATGCCGAAGTCAACGGAGCGGCAAGACCAATTCTTTAATCTCTCGCCTCATTTATTCTGGCAGTTTGACAATTTCCATTTAAATCACGTTTAAATGGGCGCACTTTAATTACCAGGCTTTCCCAGTAAAATTAGGTACATGCTTATACGTACAAGTATACCCGTGTGATATGTGAGCACGAATGCGAGTATACGGTCGTTTCTAAAACTCTGCATACTGGTAGTGAAATTTTATTTCCTAGAAAATTTCAAATTGAAATCCTCCTTCATTGTTGTATTTCATAATATTCGAGACATTTGCTTGCATATTATCAATTTGAAATGCTTTTAAAATTTCTTCATTAAGATACATTTTGTAAAAAAATTTTTTAAGAATTTAATAGAATAGTAAGATAGAAAGAGAGAGAGAGAGAGAGAGAGAGAGAGAGAAAGAGGGAAGAAGATTATATAGAGATTATAATGCTTTAAAAAAATAGTTTTGTAAAATTGTATTAATTTTAAAATTTACTTGGTTCAAATATTTTAGCTTTTAATATTAAAGAATCCAAATAATTAATTTGTGATAATTGCTATAAACATTTTGCGGAAAATGAAACATTCATATAATGTATAATTTTTTGAGCACCTGATATAATCGGATGGTCGAAAAGTCGGCGGAGTTCATTGCCGCCACCGACTAATGCAAAAATGGGGTAAAAGGAATATGAAAATAAAAAGAAATAGGTCAGTTGCAACTTGCATTTATACGTCCACCAAGTATAGCGTTATGTCTCTTTTCATTAAAAAAAATAATGTAATATTTTTTAAATGAGGCCGAAACTTTTTAGAATGTTGTTTCAACTATCATTATAACATTTTCAAAATAACAACAGTTTCTAGAATAATAACTCATGACGTATATTACTTGAAAAAATCATAATAAATCCATATTAAAATAGAATTCACAAATTATTATGACAATATATTATGTTTCTTTCTTTCTCTCTCTTTTTCTCTCTCTCTCTCTCTCTCTCTCTCTCTCTTTCTCTCGATTTATTTAAATATAATGTGTTATAATACATCTTGATTTCGATAGTTTCATCTACAACAAATTGAAAATTAATTTTTATTTAATTACACTTATTATAATTTACATTCTTTATTATCTATAATTAAGATTTAGTATCAACAATTGTTTTCTTCATTAAAAAGTAATCTTATTTATCAGAAAAGTAATTACAATTTCCTTTTTATTCAAGCTTTATTATTCCGTACAGTTTTCTAAAAAATATTATTCTAAGTTTTACAAACAGTACGCAAATATTTTCTGTTCACTGCAATTAACATGTTAATGCATTTTCCAATGTACGCCGGGTTTTCCAGTTTATTTCGCGCGCATTTTATTGCAGAACGTTTTTTCGGTTGTCGAGGAGGTCTTAACCCTTCGAGACTCACCATGTCCATGTAATTTACAAGAAACACGAAAAAGTTTTTATTCCGGGACGTATACCACCGTTGTCTCGGTCAAACCTTTTCCTGACACTGAGGGATTTTTCCGTCGTGTACAGCTACAACCATTGTCTGCCATTGACGAGCGGATTTTTGCTCGCTTCTTGGCTTTCTGGGACGCCTTTACCATTCCAAATAGAGAACGGCTGCCCTAGAAAATATGACGTCTGCGCGCCACAAAACTTCGGTGCAATGTAAACGAGTGCTTTTCATTCTCCAGCGGGATTTAACCGCCCTGCCTTTACTATTTAAAATAGCGAACGAGTGAAATCTCATGCTACTACATTGTCATAAAACTAATATTTCGATCGTTATACGTTATATCGTTAAACATTATTATTATACAATATATGTATGTAACTAGAAATTAGAATAAACAACAATAATATTATAATTTTTATTATATATTATTTTAATATTACATCTTATTCCTTATTCTAATTTAGTTCAGCTCTATTAGTAAATTGTATACCTTTTTTTACGAATAGAACCATGTAGAAGTATATAAAATTTATTTATAAAATTTTACTTAAGAAACAAATGTAATTTTATTTCCGTAATTTATTATAATAATTATAAATAAGTAATAAATTAGAATTGTTCAGTTAGTCATTATATTTATGAAATTATATTATATTATGAAAATCATTTAAATTTTTAAACCATTAAGTTAAATCCTAATTAATACTTACTAATAGCAAATTCGATTAGACGCACTCAGTGCGCACTGGTGCACATTAAAGCTGTTATACATAAAATAACACAAAGATATGTTCATAAATAAACATAGAAATTGATTAAATCGTGAAAAATTCAATATATTTTATTGTACTATAATAAAATATGTATTTCATAATTCGAAATATTTGCATTTCATTTTTATACTCAAATTAAATCAGTGTATAACGGCTTTAATATGCACCAGTGCGCACTAATGCTTCCAATCGAATTCGCCATAAAGTAATAGTCGTGCAATGAAATAGTATTATTAATGCATTAAGTAAGCCATCAAATTCTCTAGGCAATATTCAGAAATAGCTTGCAGAGCCTCCAGCATTGCTCATTTTACGCCTTGTACATCGCCATTTTCTCTCTCTCTCTCTCTCTCTCTCTCTCTCTCCCCGTCATTTATTTCTCTAAACAAGGCTTCATTCCGCAAACAATCTTGTCCCGATCAAGACATAATACGTTGGAATTTATCGGGTGCCGAGAAGAAGAGAAAAATGCCTGAAGATCGATACGAAGGTTTGATCTTATAGCCGCTCTGAGGTTACCGGAGACCAGAGAGTATTTTAATTAAGTAATTATCTACAAAATCACACACGTTATCTCGATCGAAGGGTCCGTGCCGACTCATACATTTCCTTGTCCTTTGGGCAATAAAGTTCTAGACACCATATGGCGCTCACAGTCAATGCATTAATCCTTTGACGGAGGCCACTAACCGAAACATATTGTAAGATATAATAGTACTGTAACGTAATAAAATCTAATTGTTATTGAAAGCTCAATGGTTTATATTATTATAATGTCATTAATTCTTTCAGACATAAAGACTATGAATATATTTTTCTTTATAATATGAAAAAAATATATGTTTATCATCTACAGAGATATTTATTTTAATTTTTATACTTATTTCAAATAGTTCTTGAATTATAATATAAATTATTTCCATCAGAATATTTAAATAACATAATAAAATGCACGGAATTCGCGGAATTCATACGGAATATTAAAAAAGCAATCAAATGATTATTTAGTTAATAAAGAAATGCAATAAACAGAGCATATACAGTTAAATTACGATTTAAGCAAAAATCATTTTTTTTAATTTTCGATTATAATATGTATAAATGACAATTTAAATATATTATAATCGAAAACCTTAAAATTGGACTAGTATAAATTGAATTTTAAATTTAAAAAACTTTTTAAATTTTTATTATAAAGAAATCTTATAAAAAATGTCTTTTTAAATGAAAATCTAAATCAGAATAATTGTTTATTTGAATTAATTAATTTATGAATAAAGATTTAGGTATTTGATGTTTAAAAAAAAATAATTATTGAATTGTATTCACGTTATATCATAAAATTCCATTTTCATAAAAAAATGATTAATTAGTATGATAAATCTCAGATTATACAGATTATGCTTTAATATGAAAACGTGCAGAAACTCGTCATAAGGAAAGAGTTGATAGTCTAATTAATAATCGCTTATTTCTGCTCATTCGCGTATTCAAGAATTCATTCAAATTTGCTTTTAAAGCCGTTACAGCTATGAGAACAACTTGAATAACAAATTAAATATACTATAGAGTTAATTCGCTGATAAGTTTGACGAATATATTGAATATCGATTTAATATTATTTTAAATTTGTTGAATTATTAATGCATGTCGTGTAACATCTGCTACTGGTCCGAAAACATTGACGTTATATCTTGACTCTCGTATTTCTGTCGTCGACGATAAATTAAACAGTTTTGCTGCTCGTAGCTGCTTCTTTGTAATAACGATGAATGTGTCTAGAATACATTGTTATAAATTACTTGTTATAATGCTATTTGTTTTTACAAGACGTTAAAGTTAGAAAGTGAAAATAAATAATTTAGATAATCTTCATTTAGGATTATTCCAATTAATACAAGATAGGCAAATGTATATAATCTTTAAATTCAGATAAAGATTATGTAGAAATAACTTAATAAATAAACTAAATAAATCAGAGAAAATACTAAAGTATAACTGTATTAAATATAAAAATATATTCAAAATTTAATTTAATATTTGATTTGATATAATTTATCAATAATGATGCCAATTGATACAAGCTATTATTATTGGCACAGCATTGATATTAAATGAATAAATCCTTTTGTATTTTAATTTCAATTATCGTAAACTTGAATGCTTGGAGAAACCATTAGAGAAACGCAAACGATTATCTCGTTGTAAATTTTGGATGTTCACAGTAACGTTTAAGGGAAATAAAAGCTAACAAAGAGCAAAGTGGGAAGCAAAAGGTTTCAATTTTATCGACACGACTATGAGATCTCACTTACAGTTGTCTGTCAGAAAAAAAAAATGAATATAACCATTTCGGGCTATAATCGCGATCTCTTTTGTGATATTTTTCTGATTATACAAGATACATCTTTCAGAAAAGCTGCAATTATCGAGAAGAGGTAGATACGAAATTAAATTGAAAACTTTCAGTGATTGTTCCATAATTGAAATATTTTAATAGATCCAGATAATAGCTCATTTCTTCTTCATTACTTCCTCAAATTATATTATCCAATATTATAGACTCATTATGAAAACACGATTATGAGAAAATATGATGGAGGTGGATTTTTAATAAAAAAATGTGCAATAATAATTAATGTATAAAATTCGCGCGCGCATGAAATTTATTTAAATTATAGTATTTATGTAAACAGTACGTTGCACCATTTATTTCGCAGAGTCTATTTTACGTGATGGACGATTGCACACGTAAAACGAAAAAAAAAAAAAGAATAAGCGCGCGGATGCTATCTCACCAGAGAGCCGATATTTCGCTATGCGCCACGAAGGAAATTGTACGAAATAAAAGTGCGCTCTCCTCTTGCGCACGTGTAATTTTAATCCGTGCAATTTCTCGGTGACTTTTTTCTCGCCACCAGGTGATGATCGGGTCGATAAACCAACCGTTTTATCGGGTCACGCTCGTCAGGTTCCTCGTTCCCGTAATAACAGCCTGTGTGCAGAAGTTCGATATTTACTAATAAACAGCCGTTGAAAATGTTTTCAATACCTGATCGATTACCGCCTGTAAAATGTATATCCTGCCAAATGGACCAGGACGATGCAACGCCTTTGAACGACGACAGCATACATTGTAACACAAAGCAATGAAATATCGATATATACGGTAGCTTATTGCAAGCTGTTTTACTGCGAATGCCCTAACACCTTTACCAGATCCCGTTTTTACGTTCTAGAAATCATAACGCGAAAGGATTTATGCAAAGCAATAATTTATTCTATCGCAGGTCACACGTCCATTGGCATTCGCATGCGATGTATTTTATTTTCTCTGCACGATTCTCTCTCTCTCTCTCTCTCTCTCTCTCTCTTTCTCTATCTGTCTCTTGAAAATATGCAATTAGATATAGAAATCACAATTTCTAAAATACTGACATTTTTTTTCTTTTCTAGATTATAGTAATTAATTTCTATAGAATTATAGCATATGTCATAAAAATTGAGGTTGAGTTTTTTAAATATATTCTTTTTTACACAAGCGTTTATTAAATTTATATGAAAGCTGCTATTTAAAAATTTGTTTTAGCATAAATTCGTATTTCTAAAATAAAAAGTTCCACATTAAAATTGTAAAAAATTTTAATGTGAAATTTCAAGGTTATTTGCGGTTATAATTTATATTTAACAATTAAAAAAATTGTTTTCTTTTAAATACGTTTATATTTATGTGTCAATACATGGTACGAAACAATATTTTATTCATGCATATATGCACAAAACAATCAATTTAATTAATCATAAAAGTTTTCAGTTCATAAAAACATTGGTACGTATCTAATAAAAAGCTATACACGAATCCTCAGTCACAAATGTTACAAGTACAATCGAATAATAAAATATTATTTTATACTAAGCTCGCACAGAAACTTACCGTACAGTTACAAGTTTTATACCGCGGCTACAATTTTGGCTTACTAGTTCGTCATAAACTGTCCTGCCATAGATGGAACTCTCCCGTTCGGGACATAGAGTTAGTCCTCGTAAACTCAACGCGTAATTGGACCCTTCGTAGCAAGCATACAGCAAGTAATACGTATGGTGTGATTACATTATGAGTTCTAATCACTTTTACCGCTAAAGCAATCTCACTATATCGTGCCGCGCGTGCCATCTGACCGCGCGAGAAAAGCCGCATGGAAATACTCGAAAATAGTTACCGTGATATAACTAATGGCATTTACCGAAAAGTGATGTGTGCCAACATTCGCGAAGTGCAATAACGAAATAGCAGCAGTAATATGACGAGCATAATAATAATTTTAGAGTAAACACACTTGCTAATTACGTCGATGTAACGCAAAAGCTTTTAGCAATATAGATCATGTAGTTCGGAGCTTATTGAAAAGATCATTAATGAGATACTTTCGATACAATTTAGAAAGAAAATTGATGATACGCTAGTTATCGAAGAAATGAAATAAATATTGTTACTCTTACAATCCGAAAAAAAGATAGGATTCTATAAAATCCTGTAAAATCTTGTAAAAAATTGACGTATATATTTATTATAAATTATATTTATATTTATTATATATATTTATTCTATTTACAAATTTAACTTGATAAGATACGCATTTTGTTAATACATACATATCGCGGAAATACCTCTAAAAGTGTAAAAGCTAGTTATAGATCTGCAAATTTTGTTGAACCATCGAAATAATTATGTAGAAGTATCTCCACCATGATGAGTATGCTATAACAAGTTTTGACATTCTAGCAACTAAAGCGTCCTACATATTTATTTTAATGGCCCTACAAAATTATTTTCAGATATCTAGCTAAATTTTAGATATCTCTACAAAACTGTCCTTTCGGTGTAATACATGATAAATACATGATAAAAGGTTTATAATGAAGAACATACTCTCGTTAGGATGCTTAACACAACGAGATTATGCTAAATAAAACTCTCAAGTGAGAATGGAGATTTTGCGGTGCGCATATCTCGTTAAAATGCGCGAAAATACACGCGTTAGCGTGTTAACAACCGGAACCTGAAATCCGAAGCGTTAAACTGTCGAGCATAAAACGGTTGGCGGCTTCCGTTTAGCGCTTTTCCGCTCAACGCGACCGCGCATTACGTTCGCAACACTTTTAATTGCAAACTTAAAAGGCTTCTCGCGGATAAAGAGATTGCTCGAGCAAGAGGTAAACCCGTTCCTCCGCTTTTGCAAAGAATTAGCCGCGGGCAGAAGCGCGCGCAGATACAAAGTGCGCGAAACTTTATTAATGTTGAATTTGGTTTTATGATACCGGTTCGGAAGGAACTTAAATTCGCTCTCGCCTCAAATGCGCGCGGCTGGACTGCTGTTCTTAGCCGTCGAGCTTCTCTGACAAAAGACGAGGAGAGAGAGAGAGAGAGAGAGAGAGAGAGAGAGAGAGTGTGTAAAGTGGCTCGTTTACGTCCCGAAGTAGAGTAAAATAGAACGCGAGGCGCTTGCCTGGATTCTTAAAACGATTATTATTACTGCGAATCACGCGCGATAAGAATCAACGATAAGTGGAGCGTTTATCGAACGGGATTTATTCCACGATATTTTCTATAAGAGTGGATTTTAACATCGAGAAGAATGGATAATCTCCTTTCTCTGTAGATAATGATCTTGGAATGACGTTGAATAGATCTCTCTTCGTTGAACGCAGTAACGTAAATGCGAATTCGATATTCGCAGCGATGTTCACTGTACGCGTGAGATTCCGCGTCTCTGACAATCCTTACCTTATCAACTGTTTGCAACTCGGCCTTATCACTCGACGGCCGCCGCGGCGCGTCGCGATTCACCGCGTGGGTCACTTTGTGTACGCGCATTTCCGAACTTGCTTGGCATTCGCGTTACAGATAGCATAGAAACAGAGGGCAACTGCGAGTTTTGCGCGTTGAATGCACCTCAGGGCTTGCCGAGGTATCAGGTGTTGCTGTTTCCATTGTGGACTGCGTCGGAACTTTTGCGAATTAAGGGGCGTACCACGTCCCGCGAGATTAATCACGCTTTCGACCTAAACTGAACACTGACATATTAATTTAGTGCAACCCAATAGATAGAACAAATTCGCGTTTTTCAACGACGCATCTCCATTCATTACTCATTAGCGTATATTTGAACATCCATAGGAAGTTGTATATAAAATACTAATTTTTTTATCAATAATTTTTAGATAATTTCTGAGAAAAACGTAATATATATAATAAAAAATATTTAATTTTTACGAGTCTTAGAATAACAAATCGTTTACACAGGGTCCGGCAAAATGATCTCCCACATTTTAATCTTTAATAAAAACGCCATTATAAATGCTATTTAGATTTTATTTTTATTAACTGAAAATTTATGCTATGCCATTTGTTTTTATTGAGTTTTGAAAATTACAGAGTCCAAGTGGCGACCATTTTTTTCGATACACATTCGAAGCTGATTTCTAAAAGTTTCCATCACTCGAGCAATAATTTGAGGCGATATTCCTGTAATTTCTTGGCGTATTGCTGCTTTCAATTCGTCAATGGTTCGATCAAAACTTAGAGAACTTGAACATTCGGATGTGTGGTTTCAACAGGATGGAGCTACGGCTCATACGGCAAGAAGGACAATGGACGTTTTAAGGGAAATGTTTCCAGGACGCGTAATCTCGTTACGTGGAGACGTTGGGTGGCCTGCGCGTTCACCCGATCTTGCCCCATGCGACTTTTTCCTTTGGGACTACCTGAAAGCGAAGGTTTTTCAACACCACCCCCGAATCATTGACGAATTGAAAGCAGCAATACACCAAGAAATTACAAGAATATCGCCTCAAATTATTGCTCGAGTGAAACTTTTAGAAATCAGCTTCGAAAAAAATGGTCGCCACTTGGACTCTGTAATTTTCAAAACTCAATAAAAACAAATGGAATAGCATAAATTTTCAGTTAATAAAAATAAAATCTAAATAGCATTTACAATGGCGTTTTTATTAAAGATTAAAATGTGGGAGATCATTTTGCCGGACCCTGTATAATCTTATTTTAATAAAAAAATGTAAAAGAATAGAAATGATTACATAAAACTAAAATATATTTCTTTAATTTCATATTTTAGATTCTAAATTCTGTATTTTAATATTTATTTGTCTTATTTTAATACATTTCTTTTTAATAATAAGTATAAAACTTGTGCTATAAATTATGTTTCTGTAATACTACAGCTATTTGAAAGCTGATGTTACATGAAAATTTCCCAATTTTATATATTATAAAAAGTAAATAATCTAAAGCATACATACTTGTTTAATAATCAAGATGTTAATAATCAAAATGTTTTCTTTGAGATACACTTAAACTTTGCATTAATGTTCGATAGTAAAGAGCGAATGGGCATTTAATACTGCCTTGCAGCATAGTAGGTCACAGTGCGGCTGGAAATGTAATGTCGATCGATGAGTTTCATCGAATCATTTTGCAGCGCAATATCCGCTATTGGCACGATCTAATTTGCTCGCTCCAATGAATCGTGGTCACTGACCAAATCATTTGTTTCATAAATTTCTGCCGTTCGCACGCACGAGATATCATTTCACTTATTCATCTGGTGTAAACATTTCGTACTTTTTAAATATTTTTTTTGGAAAAATGAAATAAAACGTTTATTCGATCCAATCTGTATTTAGTTATTATTTATTAACCTTTATTAATTAATCTTTGATTTAATTCTACATCTAATTTTATCTATCTTTGATTCTATTTTGAATTGAAGTGATAAATAATATTGTAAGTCATAAAGTTAATAATATTTAATAAACATTTTTCTTTGTCTTTATCAGTTTCTTATAAGCAATTCTTTAATTATTTATTTTTTAAAACTATAAAAAATAAGATTTTATAAAAAATTTAAATCAAAATATATAAGGTATCTAAATCTAATAAGGTCCACTTTTAAATTTATTACTTTAAAACACTTGTGTGTATGAGTTATTTTTATAACAACTCATTGTAAAGTTTACGAATATACAATGTTTCATAATTTATTATAATTCATTATAATATTATCCAATTTCCTTAACTATAGAAAATAACTAATAAATCAATTTTTTGAAATAAGTATAGGCAAGTATTTTTTTTTAAACAATATACTTATTAAATAAGGCCCATTTATATCATTATTATTATAACTATTATTATTGTTATGTATGGAGTTTACACCAGAGAATAACGATTTTTAATGTATTAAGAAGCTAAAATTGCATTTAAATTACTAGAAATTTCCAAAGATTAAAGAGTTAATTACAAATAAAATTAAAGATAATTGTAATATTTCAGAGTAGATTAAGTCCTAAGGAATTTTCTTTCTATTAATAATTATTTTAAAACTGATTAAAAAAGATAATGTTTACTGTCTTTGTTATTTTTAATTTACTTTTGATTTGGGCCTTATTATATTTATATGCATGTAATAAGGATCAATGTCAGAATTTAACAACATTTTTTTTTCGTTCATTTACATATACTATATAAACAATATATTTTACTTTTGGAAGCGAAAAAATGAAGATTTGATTCTCACTTACAATTAGTTTATTTCAATATTCTCATAAATAGAACAATAAAAAATTCAAAAAAATCAAGCGAATAAGAGTCAACATGTGATAGTTAATATTCAATCTTAACTCATAAATAAAATTTTTAATAAAATAAATTAGGAGGGCCTTATTCGGCTCACAGGTTATATAATTATCTGCATAATTAATGTTTTGACAATTGTCTGTTTTTTCAAAAATTCAATTTCTGAATTTTTATTCAATGAAGATCGATTTCAAATAGATTGAGAATAATATTAGCCATTAACTGAAGTGTCGGGATTATAAAGTTTTTTTTGTTACATTTAATCTGTTAATAGTGTTAAATTAATTCATATTTTATGTATAAATAACATGTATAATTATTTTCTATTTAATAAGATAATGAGTGAGATGGATATAGTAATAATTATAATAAATAAAATTACGTTACTTTGCATTTTAAATCATTCGTGTAGTTTCTAAATAATGAATTAGAAAAGATATCTAAATCGCTGTACTTTTTGGGCATTCCATTAGCATAAAAGATAAGCAAATTAGAGTATTGAGCTATTATCTAACAAGGTAGCCAATTCTTGTCAAGATTAAAAACCAGTTTATCGAACATTGGTACTTTGGAGATTAGTACTTTGAAGGTTTAGGATTTTGACTAAATTATCAGAGAAATAAATACAGAAACAGAAAGTACGCGATAAAAATAATCAAATTTTTCAAAATTAAATTAAAAATATAAATAATATCGAAAAAAATAGAGTCATATATAAGGTGATATATTAATATTTCGCTGCATTATTTTTCAAGAGACAATTTTATAACTAATTTAAAAAATCAATCTTTTCTTTACGACAATAAAACAATAAAATGATCATTATCAAACTGCTTAATATTTAAAGTTGTATAATTCATTTTTGTTAATAAAATTCATTTAACATTTACGTATTATTATTTGTCATCTAATTTCTTATTTAAAGCTTAATTCTGAATTAATTAAAAAATCTTTTTGGATAGCTTCAATTGCTCGAAAGTAATTACCTCAATACGTATACTGAAATAAGATGGCTTTAAATTAATGAAAAAAATCTGCGCTTAAAAAAACAATGCGAGATAAAGAGCACCCAGTATACTTTAATATTATATTCTGATGACGTTGCAATAATGGAGATTCCTGAGAGTAAATTGGGATCGTTTTCAGCCACGTAATCGTACCGTAATACACAGAGTTAATGATGTATTAACACGAAAATCTCCGCTCCCTTTAATAAGAGTACGCGTATTGGTACACCGTGAATTCGCTGATATTAAGCCTTGAATTGACGAAGTATATATAATCCATGTGCTGAATATCATTAAAATATCTAAAATATATATAGCAAAAAAACTTTAAATAGAAATTTAATTCGCTTTGTACATTTGATCGAGTTTTTCTCATATTGAAAAAATTAAAATGAAGTTTTATGCCATTTATATTAAAATAAATTATTTTTATTTCAATATAAATTGATATTAATATTTTATTAATAGCATTTACAGAAATCGATTAACAATTCTTATAACAATGTCATAATTCGAACAATATGCAAAATTTCCAAAATTCAATACGTATTAATACTGATTTATTATTTACACGAAAAAATTATAAGTACACAATAAACAGTAAACGACGATAACGAAGTATGGAAACAAAAAACAGCGCAAAATAATAAACCCGATCAATTCTTTCCAATACTTCTCTAATACCCTGACGACAATTTATAACTATCAACCTCAATCCAGGATTCGCAATAAAAAAAAGACAGTTATGGAGATAGGTCGTCGATTGATTTACTATTCTAGATTGATCGTCGATTCATCTGGCATTGTTTGTTAATCGTAACCGGAAACCACAAACCGTCACGAATCAATATGGATTCGAAGAGTGTCGATGAGCTCCATTACTGCTCGGCAGTACAGACGATAATCGATAAACGATAATCGATGTTCACCACTGTTGGTTACGCGGTAATCGATATCCACGAGTAATAATCTATCACGAACATCAACGTATCGGGTTTTAATGGAGAAATTTTGAGAGCATCGCTTGAGTATCGACAAGAGTCGTGGGCTTCACCGACAACAAAGAAACCGATTTCGGCGATTATATATCGAGCCATTATGGCGGTTCCTATTTATATTTTAACGTTTATTATCCCGACCGGACCAAGTAAATTGAGTCGTCGGAATGGTCGATAAATTTTCAGATTTATGGGGTAAACGAGATATTAGATTCAGAACTACCTATTTAACGCCAGAATTAATATTCATCGTTTGGCATTTCGTTCCCAATAACGAGCTTGACGGCTCATTAGTTAAAGAAACCCCTGCAGGGTTTCCTTAACTATTCTTGGCATCATGTCGCGGATTGGTCATTCGAGTGATGATGCATGAATACGCGCGGTAAAGTCAAACGGAATCCGCAGTAATAAGGACACATCATTACCAAACGAGAATAATATTGGGATAGACATACGTGAATAAAGATATGGTAATTGGAAGGTACGACAGAATTAATGAAACTTTATGATTATTCGATGGTGCGGACGATGGAGACGATATTTCCATGATTTGTGATGCTTGTTTTCGGTAGTTATTTTCTCCGAAATTCGCGTATCTAGTTGTATTTGAATAAAACAATAATACAACTAATTTATATATTATTATTACTTTTTATTTATTATTATTAGTATTTAATACTATTTATCACTACATGCTCATAATTACGTATATGTAGTGTTAATTAGCTAATTAATTTAATACGTTTTGATTTTTTGATAGACGAAAAATATTTTTCTGGAAAAATCAATATGTACAATTAATAAATGTCAAATTGTACTATTTTTCAACATACTAGAGATAGAAAGCGTATTGTTTTTTATTAATGTATTTATTAATGTATTTAGCGATAACCAGTTATATGTATATATGCTATTTTATGCCAGACGTTACCCCGTTTCTTTCTGAGACAGAACACATTTCTTCTTATCAAGTTTTCTATCAGACCTCTTTCCTTGCTCCTAAAGTAGCGGTAAAGAATGACCAAGTCGCCACTTTACGTTTCAGCGAGAAAGAAAATCGCGTGTCTACTTGACAAAGCGACGGCGACGGTGTTCAATCGAAAGATAGAAAGCGAAATTGCAATGCTGTCATTTGTTCGCGCGTTGATTGCAGATTGGCTGAAATCGTGCTAGAAGAAGAGCTAGAGGAGGCAGGAAAGCTGTAATTATGATGGTCAGTCTAGTGCTATTCTAGTGTAAGAAGGAATTCAACTAATCGGAAAAAGATGGAGAGAGAGAGAGAGAGAGAGAGAGAGAAAGGGAGAGAGTTCACCGCGCGAGTGGAATTACATCGACCACGCGTTGCAACAGCAATAGCGCTACAAAATATCCACACTGTTTGATCTGTTCTCCCATTTACTCAAATAGCGTGAAATTCAACAAAGCTGCCTGAGTGGCACCGACTACTCGGTATCGAATATGCCATGGACGAGCCTACCCCGCGTTCTCTTTCTCCCTCGACCTATTCCCCCTCAAGCGCCCTTTTAAAGCTTCACCAAAATTCCATTTGGGCACCAGCTGATTAAATGCTTCTGCGGGAGATGTAAATTTCTACCCGCAGGTAAAATGCGATACGATCGGATATCCTCTCATACACCCCCCTCTTCGTCCATCCCGTTTACACTCTTGCGAAATTGTGGATATATATGCCAATTCTCAAGAAATTAGGTAAAATAATCAAATCTATTTCTACAAATTTTTAAAATTAAAAGATATCTTACTTTTTCAATATTGTTATAGAAATTATAATTTTCAAAATTGTGTTACTGCTGAAATATGTAGTATTAATTAAGATTAAGTTTATATTTGTTTAATAATATTAAGAGCTTATAAAATCGATATTCTTTTTAAAATCGAGATTTTAGTTTGATGACTTACACAAAAATTTTATTGGAAATAATCAAATAATTATTATTGTTTTGTGTGTGTGTGTGTGTGTATGTATTTAAAATTATTTACTTATTATGATCAAAACTTAAATGCAAAATAATTTAATTTGCATTTCATAAATTTGCAAATTTATGTGGATTTGAATAAAAAATTAGAAAAAATTATATTCAAGTATAAATTCAAAGATATATATTGTACATATATAAAAAGCTTAAAATATTAATATTATATAAATTTCTTTAAGATACATTTCTACATCTAATAAAATCTCATTATCGTTACGACTCCTAAGTTCAAAAACTTTCGAAATTCGCAACTCTCATGATGTTTACTGTTACATTTCTTCCTAACTAATTGTTTGACACGTTGATCAATTAGTTCAGATAAACATTTCTGCTCTTATATTAAATAAGCGCAATACAAAAAACTATATAAAATTCACAAGGAAAATTCACGGTTTCTTTCGAAGATAAGTAGACATTGTCCCACAATTACTGGACAATTAATGATAAGTATTAATCATTCAATCGTATAACGTTGTGAACCTTTTTGAACGGTGGAGCTATTCTATCGTTAACGAGGAGGAGAGAAATACAAAATAAGAAAATGAGAGAGAGAGAGAGAGAGAGAGAGAGAGAGAGAAAGAGGACAACTTCATAGATGAGGAGTTTGTGGTACTATATTTATTGTCTGGAGGTTCCGCGGTAACAAGGGAGACGTCCCTTCTCCCGTTGAGGGCAAGAGATTCGCCCTCGAGCGATGTGCCAGTGGATGTAGCACCAATACCTGCGTTCGTCGGTAGGAATAGATGGTAGGTGATGATTACGGGTCTTCGAAAGGAGCGTATAACGACGCGCCGGCATCGACACGCATGTTGTTATAAAATATATACCGAGCGACCTGTTATTTGTGATGAGCGTGTTGGAAAGAGAAGAATGCCAGAGTTAGTTCAGAACATCCGACGCCGCAGCACATCTCTCTGACATTCCGTAACGTTATTTGAATAAATGTATGCGCGTGTGTACAATATTATATAATAATATATTTTGCGCATACATATGAAAAATGATTTGTCGTTATTTGCGAGTGTATGTTGTACACGAGATAGTACGATAGAAAAAAATGGCAATCGTAAAAAATTAAATTTTAATAATTCAAAGCATGTGACATTTTCAATGACATATCAAAATTACAAACAATTCGTATTTCAATATTAAACGTATTTCAATATTAACGATTAAATATTGTTTAAAAATGGTGTTTCTATATATAAATGGTGTTTCTATGTATTTTATATATAAATTTTTGAAACGTCGCAATTTTTTGTCCTCATAAAATTTTGAAATACTGATATTATTCAATCAGAAATAATTTTTTAAATTTCTGTGACCGAAATGTTTGCAGATTTCGGTTCACAGTAAAATTTAATTTAAAATTAATTTCAAAATCTTACAAATTATAATTATAAATAATAGTAACATCAATGATAATTACATACTTTTATTCTCAAGTCAAATAATATTTATTTACTAAAAGAAATGGGTTAATATAAATACTAAAAAATAATACAAATGTTTTTTTTTCTATGATCCCATGTTTTGGCAACATGCAGGGAATGTACCGTAAATTTGTCTATCGAATACTCGATCAAACTGTCCCTGATTCGAGTCTGTGGGATCTGAAAGCTGCCGGCCATTATCCTCCGTAACGAGTTTAATGCAAAGCCGACGAAATTTACGCTCTATCGATTTTAGTTCAAGAACTATGACAAGTTATAACTGAAACATTCGGTGGCTGGTATCCGACGCCACTTGACGCAAGTTTCACGATCGCCATAGTCATCCATTTTATGCCTACGACATCAATTAGCTGCGATGGAATTGATTTGAGTTTCTAGTTGTAACAATCGCTAACATATACCTGCCTCTTTATTTCTCTATAATGATGACAGATTTTGTTCTCAAATCTATATTTCTTCTTTTTAATGTTATTAATCTAGATCAAAATACTTTTTTTCCTACTCTATTCATCATTATTAGAAAAGTTTTCTTTTTTTATTTCTTCTATCTTTATTTTCTTCTTTTTCTGTCTTTTCTTTCTATTCTATTAAGATCTCATTAAGATACCGCTTCTTAAAGAAATATTAATACTAATCTTAAAATTTCAAAAAACTGTAATTTTGTTATTTGTATCAACTTATGTTATGTCTGATTTGAATTATTCTTCACAATAAATATGTATTTTACATTTTTATTTCTTGATATATTTTACTGAAACAAATTCTTTTATTGTTGATACATATAACATTAATTTTGATATAAATATGTAAGTATGTTAAGAAAATATAATTTTTCATTCCGAAGTTAGTGACCCTACGACTTGATGCGACACGAAAATCTAATATAGAGAATTGTACTGCGATATGTTCACCATAAGATATATGACGGTTATTCATTATGATGGTATCGTGCGTAGTGGTAGCGACAAGTGCGTATCTATGCATCGTATAAATTGAATGAGGGCATCCAATATGTGGTGTGAGAGAAATGTTCGCTTGTACAACTAGATGAGATCGAACCTTCAGATTTTGTGTTATCTTATCAATTTCATAAGATAGCCGTATAAACAGGTTTAAGAGAATTCTAATTAGCATATTACCACCTGTCTCTCTCCGTGAATATTCCACTGCACCAGCTAAGGAAAATTTATTAACACCATATACCCCCGTCTGGTTAACGAAGTGCTTTCGCGCGAGCGCATTGCTTGCCATGAAGAATGCCATTAATTACGTGCATCTTCTACGACTTCTGTGAGTTTTGTTGTGGAATCCCACAAACAAAACAGCTAAACATAAATATATGTATTAAGGACGCTACTTATTTATCGCTACTAATTTTAATTATTAATTATATTAATTTCTAATTATATCTTTTTAATTAAAATTTTTTCAAATCGTACTGTACATTACATTGTGACGTTATTCGGGTAATTTTTATTTGTAAAATTTATGTATTTTATAAATTTTGCGGAAATCAATAAATTATTAAATAATCAAAAATGCAAGAAACTAAATTAATTACTACATTGCCATTATTCCACCTAATTTGTTATAAATTTCGGAAACATTAAAATTTGGATATTATTAAATATAGAATTTTCAATATTTCAAAAGTCAAAGCTACAATAATATATTATTTTTATATTTTAAACTATAAATCAATCATGTAACTTTGTGTTACACTTTGTGTACAAATATAAAATAATAATAAACAAATCTAAAAAATATAAAATCTATGTTTATTTTCTATTTGACATTAAAAATACTTTGCTCCATATCTCAATTTTATATATAAAAATGTTTATTGCATTTATAACGCTTATTAAATATGTCCGTCCATTTCATTTATCAATTACTTGATAGACTTAATTATAAATAAATAAAATTATTTTTATTAAAATTTCATTATTTATAATATTAAGGATAATATCATTTTGGTAGCAACTACCGTTTTCACAACAATTTGAAATTCTACATGTACAAAATTCCATTAGATATATGCTATTTATAGATATATTTACATGATATCATATTCCACCTGACAGCAAATGTACTCGACACCTTCATCATGTCACGAAACAATAAGGGTCAAATGATTATCGCATTTCATCGCTCGTTTATCTGTCGGCAGATATATTCCTGGCGACGAATCATAAAGTGGCGGAAAAAAGGAGCAGCAACCCAATGCTCGAGGAGTGCGCTCGATGCGATAGAATTTTGATTAAGCGATCTCGGCATGCCGGCATCGCGATGCATCCCGCGCGAAGTCTCTTGATTATTAAACAAGCACTCTGCATATATAACTCGGGTTCAAGCATACCCTCTACGATAAGCGAAAGTAAGCATTCTGGAATAATTCTTCCTGCAGAGTCGAGGAGCGATCCTTTCACCTCAAGGACCCGTCTCACGCTTCAGTTAGAGTTTTAACCAAGAATAGCAATTTAGATAATAATACATTATGGACTATTTCTCCAGAAACTTGGTATTATTCCGTTTCATTGTCTGAAGTTTATTCTTCACTCTAAAATTTTTGTTCAAAATTTTGTTCTCATTATCGGATATCGAATGCATAAAAAGATTATTAAAAACATTTGTTTAATCTTTCGAATTTGTTATTATAAACTCACTTTAAACGATCTATAATTTTTCTATTATAAATAGAATTCTAGCCTGAACTTGGACGCAAATTATAGATCGTGCAAAGTGAACTTTAAAAATTAAAATTTGTATGTATAAAAAATTATTTAATAATTATTTTTCTATTTATCATTCAGTCAAGTATTTCTTGTATATTATAATGTATATTAATTATTTTATTAGTTAACTTTGACTTGACTTCTCTCTTTGAAATTCGTTTCAATGTCTATTAATACGTATTTCGAGAATATGCTTGAAAGATCGAAGTTGCAAAAGACATTGCCTTTTCAACTTGGAAGAATCCTGACGCGCGTCGTCGGAGATAGAGAAAGCGTAGTCTTTCCTCTCTTGTTAGAGTATTCGATTCTTCATACGAAAGCGGTTAAAGACGTCTTCCTCAAAGGCACCGACCGAGCTACGGAATCACGAAAAGACCCGAAGGAAGACAGCCGTCGGTTACTTTCTGGACAGGCGATTCACGAAAGCGAAAAAAAAAACAGGATGCACTCGGTCGTGCTTGACGGTCTATCTTTCCACCGCATGGCAGATCGATCTCTCGATAACACGGCTCTTAGTAATGTAGCTGTCAATCCCTTTAATTAAGGAACCTTAAGAGTATTGCTCGTAATGCCTGATGGGGATGATAGGGTAATGCGATGCCGCGAGCTTTAAATGTATGAGATGGAAGATCGCAAATGGATGGACAAGATGAATTGTCCAATTCTATCGGTTACAGTCTTTGCAAAAAAAAAAAATCTTATTCTCGATAGTCGAAAATTTTATTTGTAACCCTCCATTTTTTTATACGCTCACGCAATATTCTGAATATCATTGCAAAGTGTTAAATTTTAACTGTATGATATACTTTTTCTAGTGTACTGTGTATAAAATTCTTTAGCAATCATAAACTATGGCTGTGTATATAATGTCTAAAATAATATAATTTTATAATATGAAATGAATTTAAACTTAAATGTTTCGTTAAAATTGTCAATTTTAAATGGAAAAAGCGATTACAAGATTGTGTCATCTGATCATCTAAAATGTATTATAACACCACTTTCTTCATAAGCGAAGAAATGTCAAAACTCAGGTTGATCGTTTCATTGAAGAAAACTTCAGCGTCAATAGCAAATTGAAAGATTAACAGAGATCTTTATAGGCTGAAATAAATCCGGCTAAGATCGATGTTAGTTCGGCACGATGTGTAACGCATCAAGAACAGCGCACAAATACCTTCCGTCTCTTTCTTTTTCGTTAAACGGTTTCGTGAAAATAGTCGGTGTAAATATCGTACGGCGAGTCTCCGGCATGAGATTGAGATTCCGCTTTGGCGACATGGGCTCCCTTCGGCTTTGGACGGCTGAAAATACGAAAGCAACTGTTATTGGAGGGTCTTCCTCCATCCCTCTTTGTCATTCTTTGCGTTCTGCATTTCCTCCTCGTACTGCTTTCGAACATTCTCCTTCCATCTATCGCTCTACCTCGATCCTTCTACGAGCTGTTTCACGCCGCTTCTGGGTGCTTCCTGAAAGTATCTCTCACTTGCTCGAAATACTTCGCATGGTTATTGTGAGAAGAATTTTCTTTGGGCAATACACGACCACTTTAGTTATCTACATTGATCTTTTTCCACTTCTAACACATTTTCTTAGCTGATTTAACTTATTTTGGGATATTCTTATACATATATACCAAGAAAATTCATTCTTTATATATTTTTTTTCTGTCTATATGATTATAATATTTGTAATAATAAAAAAATTTCTCTACTCTGTTAATTTGTGTGGAATAAATTAGAATTAAATTTTTAGGGGCTATTAATATTTTTAAATTACATAAGTGTATTAAGTATAATATCTCGCTACTTTATATCTTATTTAACTTTAGAATTAATGTCTGCTTAATGTAATTGCATAGTCACGTTGAATTTACTATTTTTTATAAATCTAAAAATTTATTTTTTTGATAAACATTTATTTTATTTTACATGCAGAAAATAAAAGAAAATCTCTTTAGGCAAACAGACAGAATTATCCCCTATGTAATATTTTAATTACACACACACACACACACACACACACACACACACACACACACACACACACACACACACACATACATATATATTGAAATTTTAATACAAAACTGATGACATTCTTTGGAATCTGGATCAATCTCGTATTATAGAGACCTGCAGAGTTTAAATTCCTAAAAATATATAAACCAGTCAAGGAGTCATCACTTTAAAGTTCAATAACAATATGATGATAAAAAAAGATAAATAAGAGTCGATTCTTTAAAATATAAACGTATAAAAATTATTAATATGGGTTAAATACATACATAATAGAAAACTGAGATATTACATGTTTCAACTCTTAGACTGAGCTATCTTCAAATATCCTCCTCTTCACACTTAAAGTTACCATCATGAGAGAAATAAAAAAACCATGATATAATGTGTTTCAACTTATGTAGCGATCTTGATGAATGTTGTATGGATAACATCAATTACTCACAATTTGCTGACCGATTGTTAAGAATTTTGTGAAGATCTGATAAAAAACAGATTCTTTCACCAATGAATAAATAATTAACTTAAATAAATAAAATTCTTTAAAAAAAATTGTCGTTTTTTAAATTAAAATTCTAAAATGTAAATAACCGTATTATTTCGATAAAACACTCACCCGTAAAATCACAGTTATTATTTCGTAAGAAGAAATACTCGTCCAAAACATTATTAAAAATGTGTAGAATGTAATGAAAAATACGTCAGTCAAATAGTGATGATATAGTTAGTATAATAAGCAAAAACTATGTGTCTATCGAATCTTCCAGAGATATAAATTGAAATACATTATATCGTGGTTTTTTTTATTTCTCTGATGATGGTAACTAATTTTAAGTGTGAAGGAGAGGATATCTGAAGATGACTCAATCTTAGAGCCAAAACATGTAATATCTCAGTTTTCTATTATTATATGTATGTATTTAATTCATATTAATAATTTTTATACGTTTATATTTTAAAGAATCTTATTTGCCTTTTTTATCGTCATATTGCTATTAAATTCCTAAATTCCAATTCAGCCTTTCGCTTTCAAGGTTAAATGCATATACACCGACACACAGTTGCAAAATTATAGAATTCGTGATGGACCAACGGGTATGGTGAGATTGACTTTGTTTTTTCATGTACAGCTCGTTAAATTAATACATTTGCTCATTTCAGTGTTTCTTTTTTTATTTTAAAGAGAGTTCCGAATTACGCGCTATAATAGAGAAAAAAATATCGCAGTCGTTATACACGAAATGGAAATTATCGTATGTTATCGTGTCGCGTTGTAATCTCCGAGTGAGAAGAGTTTTATATTACTGCGAACGTTATGACACCATTAACTACTTGTTGCGAATTAGCGATTTATCACAGCAAGTATGGTATCATAGCAGCTTGTTTTTTATCAACTTACTAATTTCTTAACCATTTTTACTAATTCCTTTCATTAACCCGCGATTATATAGTATTCTGTACAATTTTATCATTATTTAAGAATGTACAAAAAAATATAACATTAAAATTCATTTTTATCGAAAATTTAATTTTTTTAAATTAAACTTTCTTTAATTATTAACAAAACCATCAAAAATTTGATTAAGTATTTGTTCAATTTTTTAATTAAATTAATCAAATATCTTTAAATTTTATGAAATAAATAATCCTTTCGTCTCACATATATGCAATGCAACATTTTAATTTTGTCTTTTCTTTTTGTGCCATAACAATTATAGGTAGCAACTAGCTGATGTCTAGTAAATCGCGTGACTGCGCTTCTTCTGACAAAAATGCAAATCACTATCGTTGCTTAAACAAATCCTTGACTATGCAATAAATATGCACGCCCACCTTTTCACTGGACCAACAACGCACGAACGGGGCTCCTCGGTCAAGCCCGCGGGCGTGTTCGATCTCGGATATTCAATAAAATAACAGAATAATCCCCCTCCCCCTTCTACACACACACACACACACACACACGCACACACGCACGCACGCACGCACGCATACGCACACATACATATGCATATGTATATCATTGATACTGCACCGTCGCCAGTGGCACATTCAATTCTACGGAATTTTGTATCATCTGATACTTAATCTCTGGAGTGGAACAGTGACTGAGGCTGCGATTCCGCAGAGCTAGGCAGTGAGAGATTTGCCGCTAACGGAAAGACAGGAAAGATGAGAGAGAGAGGGAGAGAAAGAGAGAGGGAGGAGGGGAAAGATGAGAGGGAGAGAGAGAGGAAGAGAGAGAGAGAGAGAGAGAGAGAGAGAGAGAGAGAGAGAGAGAGAGAGAGAATAAAGGGGAAAACGCGAATAAAAGACCGAATAAAAGCGACATAAAGCGACTGACGGTAGCCGGATTGTCCAATAACGTTAGCTACCAGAGCTTTTTTTCGACTAATGAACTACCAGCTTCATTATTACGCGGCAAATAGCGTACTGCTCAGAAGAAAGATGCGCCAATATGCTCGATCTGTCCTCTATTTTTGTAGAATATAGAAAAAAAAAACGCCCACAATATCTTTGTTTAGCCTCAACATTTTAATTAATTTTCTTTCTTTTTGTTATTTTACGATAAAGATACTCCACACCATTCGCACAATTATTTTTAATTAAAGAGTACAAGATTAATTTTTCTGTATTACTATATTACTATAGCAAGTTAATATTAGACTAAAGCATTTTTATAAGAGAAGACAATTTTTACTTATTTTTAGCATTTACAATAATTTTTATTAATTTATAGTATTTTATATATATAGGAAAGAGTAATATTCTTATCCAATTACAAAACATTAGAAAATAAATTACGTTCATGACGGCGCACGTGAAAATTAATCTAGAACAGTAGAGTTAATGCTCTTTAACACTCAAAGCTTTGCACACCATTGCACTGTACAATCCCAAATATAATCCATGTACTATTATATTCACTGGTAAAATGTTCAAAATGTAACTGCTCCTTAAATCTACAGAATTATAATTAAATAAATAGTATATATTCTCTCTACAATATTTATATTTAATAAGTAAAAAAGTAACTTATACCAATTATATTGATATATGTATATTTATGTCATTAGAAGGAAAAACTTCATACATTACATATTAAAGGAAATCCACCTATGTTATTCCACTAATGTTACTGTTGTATTACATATTTTGAATAGTTATAATGCTTTTGACGTAGGTAGTTTTAAAAATAATTCCGGAAAAAATACCACAAATTCATGTGAGGGATCAAATGGAACTTGAAAAGTATCATGAATCTGTTTTCCTGTAAAAATAGCTGGCTCGGCAGCTACGTTATGACAGAGTGAGTCGAGCATGATAAGGAACGTGCTTCAATTTAATGCGGTTGAAATTTCGCAGAAACTAGCAAAATAACTGGAAGACACATCCTATTCATCGACATCGCGAATCACAACGACGTTACAGCGAGAAGAAAGTTCCAATCGTGCGATTACAGAAAATTTTTCAAGGAGATAACACTTTCTACTAATATACCGTACAACTTTTCTAAAATATGTTTTCAAGTTTGAGGAAACGAAAAAACAGCTCTTACAAGGTAATTTTTATCAATAATAAGAGTTACGTATCATTTCATTCAAGTTTTTACGATTAAAATTACGAATTAATAAATACTTTTATGATGGCATTTATATGAAATGTTAGCAGTTGACAGGATATTGTGTAATGAATAAAAGAAAAAGATATTGTTACATATAAAAAGCACCCCTGCCTAAATTAAGAGATTTTAAATGCGTTCTCATTGTGCTCGTTCGATTTGAAAGAAATCGGCAGATTTTTGCTCGCTCTACCGCAAGAGCACTCGACTTTCCATTCCATTCTATTCGGAAGCAGAGACGCGTTACGGTTACGCTTCCCGGCGATTGGCATTGAGCCTCCGCACAATGCCGGGCGCGTTGATGTGTGGATGGTTCTCGCGACGCGCTTCTCGAGTGTCAATTAAAATATGCGATGGAAAATATCGAAACAATGAATCTGCCCGTCAGCAAATCGATGTATCGAAATCGATGCGTGCTCCAGTGATTTTTGCTTTGTTCCCGCATATTTTGTTTCCTCCTTTTTTTTTTCCCCCGCAACTAACGTGCATTGTTTAGATCGCGTTCAAGCTTCGTGCGTTGGTTGAAATAAATTTTTACGGCGGTGTTCCTGGTTTGTGTAAGCGGAGCAACCGCGATAAAGCGAAATTCCAACCGCTTGTCGAGCGCTTTTGTAAATTTGGTTCTTCACACTCGCGTATCATTATCGGTGCAACGTAACGAGGGTTATCGATTAAATGTCCTATACGAACCTATTAAATCCTATTATGTATGTTTAAATGGTACTTTAACCAATATTTGTATCCGACTCTATCGTATTAAAGTTTTATAGTGAAGTACTGCAGAATGCGAAATTTATAAAATTGATTAAAATCGCGCTAATAAACATTATCACATAAATTACTAATAATTATCTCATTTAAAGCATATTGAAATATGCTGTTATAGATTCATATATGGAAAGAATTTGCTGAAATTTAATAAAAACTTATATTTAGATATAGATCTGAAAATGATTTTGTTGTATTATTAAAATAATTACATGGAAAATTCAAACATGATGAGTAATGTTGCAAAAAGTTTTTGACATTCGAGAAACGAGCTTGAGCGTTCCACATAATTATTTTAATAGACCGACAAAATTATTTCCAGATCAGTATTTAATTAAACTTCTAGATTCAACAGAACCGTTCTTTTTGTATATGAAAATGTAAGAAGTCGCAATATACATTACATATAAAGAAAAGACTAAAAAACTTGAAGTAACAGGACTCTTAATGTTCAAAATCCAGCAACGAGATATAAAAAGCTAATAAGAGTCAGAAAAAACTTAATAAATCTTCATTATTCATTTAACACAAGTATAAGTTAGAAATAATAAATCAAAACTGTAGAAAGTACAAAAGTTAAAACGCTAGAATACAATTACATGTTTGACCTTATATTTAGGCCCTCTTCAAATGTACACAAAAATTTTTTTTTTTCCGACGCAGTAAAATACATTATTCAAAAATTAAGAAAGCGACACTTCTTACATTTTTATCGAAACATGTATGTAATTATATTCTAGCGTTTTAATTTTTGTACTTTCTACAGTTTTGATTTATTATTTCTATCTTTAATTATACTTATGTTAAATGAATAATGGAGATTTATTAAGTTTTTTCTGACTCTTATTAGCTTTTTATATCTCGTTGTTGGATGAAAGAAAAGACATAATAATGACAAATATACAAGCTTTATATGTAAAATTAATATGCATATATAATTGAATAAACTATTTTATAGTTATCGCAACTGTAAAATAGTTTATTCAACTACATATATTCATTCTACGTAAGAAATTAATATGGCTGTCACTTTTACAGTTGTCATCATTCAGTTTTTCTCTAAGTATAAGGCTCTACACGTAAAGATATCCATACATAAAAATAATTAACTATTTCAGTGTTAAAAATAAAATGTTTTTTTACACACGCGCGCGCACAAATAGTTAATAGCATCAACAAGGACTGCGTTCGCTTTGGCGCTCACGACGTTGTAAGCATCAATTGTCCTTGTTTAATATTTAATAAGCAATAAGAACGAAATGTTGCTTAAAGCGCTTTAAGCGAACACTACGGACAGAACAGTTTTGTTGAAGTATCTAAAAATGTAACAGATTTGTAAATAATTTTATTTGGACTATCAAAATAATTATATAAGACAAAATTAGTTGCTATAATATTAAAACTATTTGTAATATTGTCATCAACGTTGAAATGTTTTACATAATTATTTTGATAATTCAACAAAATTATTTTCAAATCGGTATTTATGACTAAATTTTTAGCAAACTATTCTTCTCGTGTAATATTACGTGATATGTGCACAAGTTTTTATATTTTTGGGAACGTATTCTTCACGGTAGTTCTTTCACTACTTTTTGTTTCTAAATCCGCACGTAAATTTTTTTATATTCTCACAATTTTCCTCTGCTATCATCATTACAGTCGCGCGGACTTCTGCCTTATTCCTCGCTGGTGCTCGTTTAATTTTTTCCGAAAAGCACCGCGGATTAGCACCTTTCGCTTGGCTGCTTTTTTCTCACGAGTATATCACCGCGGTCCAACTTTTCCCGTCGTTGCACTCTGCCGTCTGCAACGATATCACCACCAAATATTTACGAAATGCGCAGACCGGCGCCACGTCGACGTCCGATGTCTCCGAACACTCCTCTTCGTCTATGTTAAAGAGGCATACTCGAGTCTCGAGTACGCTTTCCGACGTTTACGTCTCTTAATGTTAAACGCCCGGATAATAGCCGACTCGCTTCCGAGCTAATCTTGCAATTCGTGTGACTGCTGTCATCTGATCGGGTGTTTAAACCTCACTCGTTCCGAACAGGGTTTTATCGTCTGTTTTCACGACGCGACTGATTGTGAGTCCATAACAACGTGGTCATCATCGTGTTTATATTATTATCGAAGACAACAGGCTCTATTGGACTTTTGTTAAGCTTATAATATTAGTTTTTTAAATATTTTTTGCGAGCATTAAGGAGTACTTATCTATTTGCCTCCAATTGTTATAATGGTTTCGATAAACCATAAAGAGCCTAAATTGAACTAATTTATTATCGTTTTGTGATTGAGCTTTGTATACATTGTAGAAAAATGCACAGAAATTTCTGTTGAAGTAGAATTTTATTGTCACAAATACCTATTTGTCGTGATATAATTGAAATTTCAATCATCATAGTAGAAATGTCATTTGGTGAAAGTCAATTTCGAGCGCGCGCGCGCGCACGCGGAATATAGACAAAATAAACTTTTAATAAAAAATCTCGCATTTTTTGCACAAAATTCATCTCTAGTAATTTCTTGCATAAAATAAACATTTCTACAGATTCCAAAATTGATGTATATTTCATCACTATTATTTAGATAATACTCAAATAGATGCTTATATATAATACATCATGTGTATGTATTAAATAAATTTATATTTAAAGTATAATTCATTATTTCCGCAAATAGTTTACGCATTATCACTAACTGTTCACGATTAAATGAATATGAAATGCTAAACGAGATTGTTTACTTGATCAATATATAAATAAATAAATTATGCATCGCATAAATTGAAATTCCTTTCTTCCAACATTTTACTATCAAGATGGGTAAATTCTATATTTTTTAATTTAAAAAAAAAATAAAAAAAACTTGGAAAGTTATAGCAAAAAAATTTTGTATAGCATTTAACGGTCATGCGATCGAGATCGTACAATATCTGATCATAAAACATCATCATGCGAAAAGTCGATAAAATATTTATTCGACAAAACGCAATTTGCGAAGTATGTTTGAACAGTTTCATTTTTCAATAACTCTGTTTGAACACGTAGCCCGTGAATTAAAATAAATAACATCTCACTTCCGCCTGATGGTTTTTATAGATCTGTAAAAGGTACCAGTAGGGAAAAAAAAGTTAGACAGAACGTTTGTTCGAACGTTAGCTTGCGCATTTTCTCTTTCGAGAAGTTTCTATCGTGTCTCTCTGTACATTGTTTCCATAAAGGCCGAGCACGGAAGCGAACTAAAATTAAAACGAATTACGTCAAAAGGGATATCGAAAAAGATTTAATTTCGAACGAATCCCTGTTCGCGTACGTCACGCGCGAAA
Organism: Acromyrmex echinatior; assembly: GCF_000204515.1. The sequence continues at coordinate 983,058 of NW_011626971.1, forward strand.
AGATCCATGTATTGAGATTTCATCCAACGTTCGAGGCGGCAGAGTGAAACAAAGTACCTAGTCGACAAATTTAAACGAACTCGATAATGAATTCGCGATAAACCGGCCGTGAGTTCTTCCTGTTTTGTAGGCTTTCATTCAATATCTTTCAAAGATATTGAAAGTAATATATCGAATAGTAATATATCTATAATCTATAGATTACTAGCATTTAATTCCATCTGCTCATTGATGCAAATTACAAATATGTAATCGACGTTAACAGTAAATTGAGAATTTTTTCATTGTTAAGTTATTACAAAATAATAGTATAGAGTAATTTTGAGAAGTCGGTAAATTTTGCAAGTACTTTACGAGCGTGTAAGTTAACTCTGTTTCCAATGTAAACTTGACTAAGATACTTTCTCAATGATGTGACTTTTTAAATTTGCAATTTTTGAATTTTTAATAATAAATATCTCGCAGCAAAAAGTCTTGCGAGAAAAATCAAAATATAGTTTGCGTGTTTAGTACGTATTCAGGCTGAGGTAATAGTTTGCTGAAAATCCGAGTGGCGTGACGCGCGCTACTTCCCTCAAATTGGCATAATCGAGAGACATTAAGTGGTTGATCGACTATTTAAAGCGACACGTTTAAGTCTTGAGACGTCGTACTGCGGTTCTTCTCACCACAAGGTGCCTGTCGGGGACCATTAACCTTATTACGCACGCTTAACCCGTCAGAGCACATAGTTACTACAGGATATACCATAATGACGGAAAGGTTTTTTTCGACAAATTTTGTAAAATACTAAGGAAATTACTTTTTTTGCCAACATATTTTACTTAATTCAAGTTTCAGTTTATTGATAGTAATCAGTGATTACATAAGTAATTATATTACGATTGATAGTAAACGATTTAGAGAAAAAAAATGTGCGCGTAATAATTATTTTATAATTTATACATTTAAAATAATATCATATGATTTTAATTTATTGTAAAATGACGAATTTTTCCAGAATGTTCTAAGAATGATAGAAATTGTGATGTATTGCACTTATTAAAATATCGGACGCGATATTATTTTTATTAATATTAATTTCTAATATCATTTTCCGCGCAACAATTTTTTGTTAGATAATATCTCTGTGAAATATTTTTATGGCGCGGAAATAAAAGTCTTTCGTATACCTGCTGTTAAAACGCTTAAAATGAACAATAATGGGACATCATACGTGGAGAATTTTCTTGCTTTCTTACGAGTACCTCGAAAAAGTCTTTTTGTGTTCTCGCCGGGGTCTATAAGCTGCACAATAGAGTCAATGACATGCATTCTCATAAAATCCGACGAGGCCGTGGGACGTCGCGGTTGGCTCTCTGCATGTTGTCAAATTGTATTCCGAGAAAACTGATGAAAAGAATGTTGACTGCAGGCAAGAGAATAGGAGAACGGGAAAGACCTGTGATCGATGTCTTACTTAATCAAGCCTCCCTAACTTCTCGCTTAATGTCTATAAAAAAGAAAATGCGGAATTTTTCGGTATAATCAGATGTCAGACGATCAACGTGATCAATGTTATTCATATCACATTATTAAACATACATAATGTGATATGATATAATGATATCTTTTCTCAATGCAATTATATAAAATTTATGTTCTCTGAATATAAATAATTCATGAAAGCAATTTAAGCAACAATTTAATTTAAAAAGTTTAAATGCAATTTAAATTTAATTTTTAATTTTATTTATATTTATCACTTATTATTTATTTATATTTTAATTTCTGATTTTTATAATTTTTTGTAGCTCAATATAATATTCTAATTCAAATTCTATTAAAATAAAACGTACTTCAAATTAAATGAAAAGAGATAAGATATATATTTATATACAGCGCAATTTGCGACAAAATCTTTATTTTAAATTATTTACAATTGAAATACTGTAATGATCGATATTGACTTTTTTTTAAAAGAAAGATCGACTTTTGATAAATATTGATTTTCGTCAAACAATCTGTAGATTGAAAGTTTAACAGTTTGCGCAAGTTAATCTGTACATTGAATATATATTATAATCGCTGTATATCGTAATATCTACAATAGAGTCTACATAACTTTTTTTGAAATTTCAATTTCTCTTTTAGTGAGAGAAGCTTATATACCTTCCAATATTAAGCGAGAGAACACAATTTCACGTATCATAAACGAATTTATATTATAATTCGTAGCAAAAATAAACAGCTGATACGATAATATCTAAAAATAATTTCAAACATTTCTTAACACGCATTATTCACGTTGACATCCGCCTCGAAGCAGTTATTTGAAACATTTATCGAAGCAATTAAGAAAAACACTGCACGAGCATTCGTCACCATTATCCGTGGGCGTATGCGCCATAAGCGTATAAGCTTTGGAATGATGACAGAAAACGCGAGGTTGTTTAGGTGGTCTTCATTCCGACTGCTGGAGCACTCGGAATTTCTTACGCTGTTCTTTTGAAACAAACTCTTTCTCTTCCCCAACATTGCACGTCCAATACGAAAAAGGTACGCTCACATCGCCGACGACAAGAAAATCCCGGCGAATAACGACCGCTCGTTCGACGGTATCTCTTATATGTATACAAACGACATCGCGTCGCTTCAGATCGACTTAACCATCTCTCGCTTACTTATGTATTTATTCGATCATATTTGAATAATTGGCCACCCGATAGGGCCACTGCTTAATAAATGGTTAGCTTGTTTCGCGTGATTTATGTCGATGCGCGCGAATAAAGAAAAAGATGAATTTTCATTGAAGAATAGAAAATTATACTAAGTAAGTACTTTGTAATAATGCGGATGAGATAACAAATAACCTATATTTTACGTTATGTAAACAATATTTTTATATAGTCTCTTATTTTCAAGAAATTACTTTTATACTTGGATTATTTGTAGATGTACGATAAATTTATAAACTTTTCATATTAGAATGTCGTAACTTTTTAAAATTATGCGTTTCGTTTTTAAGTAGTTAAACATACAATACTACACTGTTTTTTCGAAGTGCATACTATAACTCCAGATCTTAAATTTCAATAAATTTATTTCGTGCATTTCATTAATTGGGATATTTTTTTAATTGCGTTTTATACACAAAATCATGAAGCATTAAGTAAATATATTAGTTTCCATTATGAATAAAAAAAAACATTTACAATAGGGAATATTAGCGTACGTATATGCATTGCATATATAGATGTAAGCTGCTTATTTTAAAGGTGATGTAGTTTCAGTTTCAAAATCTTGGTAAGATAAATATGCCACAGCAGTATGCATACTCATCTCATTAAAATTCATGATGTTAAAATTCAACTTGTGTCGGTTCAAAAATAAGCTATGCGTATGTTATTTTCTCACCTTTAAAAAATTTATAAAAAATGATATATAATGCAAAGAATATGTTTTGTTAGTTGGTGAAGTAGCTTGTTACGGTATAAATGGATCGCTACACTATATCTGTAAATAGGACTAATGAAAAGGGTTGCTTTGTGATGCAAAAAAGACTTATTATCTGCCTTAACGACCAGACTTATTATTTGCTATTCTTGTCTTTGTCGCATTAGGTTATTAGGAGAGCACAGTGCCATTATCTTTATCAATACGGCATTATGGCAGCCAAGTCTTTTTGTGATGAGTCGGAGCATGTATCAACCGAGACAAGTAAATCACGTGAGTGCACCTGCTGGGTAGACGTTAGAAGAGCTTGGACAACTTTCTTTCAAGCGCACAAGCTTTCACATCTTGAAATGCCTTGCTGCATTTTAAATATATGTGCATGAAGATGTAATTTTTTGTTGTTCCTTTTTAGCTAAGTACCTACATAATATATATTTACAACATTTCTAAAAGAAGAAACGTTTATTCTACCCGGTAAACGGAAAAATAACTTAATGAAAGTTTCTACATTTCTATCATTAGTCTATGGATAGTTTGGCAATTATGAGTGACTTATTATTAGACTATTATTTTTATCTTGACCGTTGCGATTTTATATTCTAAAAAGATATCTTTTTTCTCTAAACTACAAAATATCTTTTACTTAATCATTAAGAATATTTCATTAAGAATATTTTTAAAAAAGAACAAAATGTGCCTTCTCATTTATGCATTTTATGGCACGTTTAGCTCTCTCGATTGTTTCCTTTAAATTCTTTGTACGTAGCTTTATACTTTCATTACTACTCAGGATCTTTCTACTGATGTGTTCTTTTTGTTTCAAGGATAAATAATAATTATAAAACTTATTTTTTCATGTTTATCATGAATATGACGTAAAGTGAGATACGGATCAAGGAAGCTATATCCGCTTGTGGTGGCTTATAAAAATGCATGCGTACCTTGGTGAGTGCATCAAGAGGGAATCCCTCTATGTTTGTGTACATATCGACAACTCGCGGGAGTACCCGCTTCCTCACACACTCAACGTGGATACTCAACTCAGACCGCAAACAGTGGAGCGCCACGCTTCGTAAAATAAAACGATGCAGTATATACGACGCCCTCGTAACTTGCAAAAAATGCATGGAACACGGTGCATAATGCGTTCGATCCAAAAAATCTCTAGGGCGAATGTTCCAATTACTTTCAGGTAGACTGGGATTTTCCGTGTTTTACATAATCACAATCCCATATTGATCGCCCATATTTTTTCGACGTGAGCGAAATGTCATTTCATAAACCATACGCGGAGTTTTGTTGCATCCGGATTAAATCCTGTCTTTCGCACGAAAATAGCTTCTTCTTTAACGAATAAATATACGGGCAGTTCATTCTCTAATCCTATTCGTGGAATATTTCGTAGGAATGAGATTTCTCTATGTGCCGTATAAACAGAGACACTGCGCGACATTCACTGGTACTTATGAATAATTATTATCTCATAATTAAAAAGCTTTGACGTTATTATAAATTATATAAAAAAATTAATACAAATTACATAAAAACAAGATAAAATAGAGAGTATTTTAAATTATTTTATCTGAAAATATGGAATCTACATACACACACACACACACACACAGAAATCTTTTAATCCCGTTAATGATTCTGATGAATAATGTATTGCAAAATAAATTCAGACGTATCCATTTACATACCGACAGTATAGAACGCAGCTTTTTCATTTTTTTCCAACTTTTGGATTTTTAAACTTTTTTTAAATTCAAGAAAATTCAATACAGTCGATTTATATATCTATCAATTGGAATTGCTTTTTAAGAATATCCTTGCATGCATAAAGTAAGACGTTTTCCAACATATGAAAATATTGAAATTTTCAAAAAATTTCTTACTTTTTTTAAGTAACAACAAGAAAAACGTAATATTGCCCGTGGAATAAATATATGGAAAGAACGGTTTTGCTGAATCTAGAAATTTAACCAGATACAGAGCTAAAAATAAATTTGTTGGACAGTTAAAATAATTATGTAGGATGCTTAAGTTGATTGCTAGAATGTAAAACGGTTTGCAACATTGCTCATTATGCTTGAATTTCCTACATAATTATTTTGATTTCCAACAAAATTGTTTTCAGATCTGTACTGTCTAAATTTTAAAAATATATAATTACACGACTGTATATAATTTATGTATTATCATTGCGGAAACTCACATAGGCATTTTTACTTATATTGAATCTCGGAGCCACAATACTATTAACTTAATTTATTTTAATTAAAATTTTAGATGTTTTATAACAAAATAGTTTTATTTCATTATTTGTTTCAAAGGTATAGTATGTATAGTTTTAATGAAATGTATAGTTTTAAGATCGGATTATTAACAATGATGAAAATCTTTTGAAAATTTCAGAACTTTCTTAGGACGTTATGCATGGATTAATTATTAATTATAACTTCTAATGACTTGCCGTTTTGATGGTACGTGTCATGCGTTGCTATGAAGTTACTCCACAGAATTGGCTGACATAACTGCAAACAAGATAAAATAATTACAGTTATAATCCGTATAAGTCGCAATTTTTTTATGCATGGTTGATAGCTAGATCGATAGCTGGATAAAAATTAATTCAATGAATCTCTTTATGCAGTAATAATAACGAGAGATTAGACATTGCTGACATACTTTCATTGTATAGTTAATATTAATACGACAATTTATGTTACTATACATTGTCGTAATTTTTACGTATTAAAATATTTCATGTGCTGTTTACATTACATTATAATTATGACGAGCAAGAGTCACACACACACACCGTATACATGTGCTATAATTTCTGGCGCAATATATACGCTCATTCGTCAATTTATAGATTAAATATTCATGGAAATATTATACGTTTTATGATGCAATGTAAAAGCTATCGAGGGTTACAGTACATTTTTGTTCTGAATAATACGAATATTGTAACGTAATCACACTAATCACTTGTTTGATGCTTATTATCATGCGTAATCAGAATTTTGTATAAGAGAGGAAAGCAAATTAGATTTGAAATTTTTGAACTCGAAGGAGGGGATAATCGAGTGGTATGAATTATTGAACTTATTTCATTTCATATTATTATTTTTAGTTAGTTATTACTAGCAGATAAAAATCACAAAATTACACATATTTAATTTCGTTTAGTTTATTAATTTATTTTATTGTTCTTTTAAAGCTGTAAAGTAATTCTTTAAACTGGAAAAATTTAAATTTATAACACTAGCGGTCTTGGATTCTTAGAAAATCTTTCTATAATATTCATCTCCAATTCTATCTCCTTTTCTAAAATTAGTTTCTTGTAAGTAAATACTCATTGAGGGGATCTTAGTCGTTTTTACTGATTACACGTAATCATTTTTTATGTCATAATTTTTTTATGAGTTTGAAAATCTTTTCTAGAATTAAAATATAACACGTATCTGTGAAATGGAGTTTATATTGAGAATGAAAACATTTTTTAATTGAGGTTTTTATCATTTTTTATCCAATATAGCATCGAGCTATCAACATCGCGACAATATTTGCTTAATATAAAAGCTTTGCAATCCGTACTTATGAAATAGTAGTTCATAGACTAGAGTTTACATGACAAACGTTGTTAAATTCTTAGAATTAGACTTAGCTATTTAATTTGATATAAAAATGCGTTACGAAAATTTGTGCGTATGTGTGTAAATTCTGTTGAGTAAATAAAACAGACTTTAGGATCCTTTTAAGGGAATGCGATATAGAATACGCGTAATGAGTATTGAATTTGATCGATGTAGATAAAATAGATTCTTAATTCCAAATAAAATATTACGTACATTAAATAAAATATTATGTATATTTCTTGTTCTTCTTATACAGGGTGTCCCTACGTACAGTGCCAAAACAATGATTTCAGCATATGAAAATAAATCGGAAATGTTTAATAAACACATGTCTGATTCCGAACATTTTTGGAGTTATGGGATATTGAAATAAGAAAACATAAATCGTAGTGGATGTTGTTTAATGTTTGTTATTCTGTTGTTCTAAATCCTGAATTTTTTTCTCATAGATCTTTCATTCATCCCCAAAATGTCAAATACACATTTCTCCTTGATCATTATTCTCATTAAATTAAAAGAGATCAGGACGCTCCTATTATATATAAATAGCTAGCTGGAGAAGTCCCGATCTCACACCACTGAATTTTTTCCTTTGGGGACAAATGAGAGATGTAGTCTATCAGAATGAGATTCAGAATGCAGAACAATTATGGCAACTGATTATGGATACTTAACTGCCAATATCATCCGCAAAAGTCCAAATATTTGTCATCAAGTCCGATAGCAATTTATTAATTCATACTAGTAAGTCGACGAAGTGTGTCAAAGTCGACGAAGAATTTTTGAATATCTTTTGTAAAGCATTAAATAGAATAACGAACATTAAACATTTATTACATTTATTAATGTTTTTTGTTACTTCAATATCCCGTAACTCCGAAACCGTTCCCGCAGAGTCGGAACGGTTTATTATAATATGTTTATTAGATATTTTCGACTTGTTTTCATCTGCTAAAACCATTGCAGCAGTTTTGGCACTTGCAGAGATACCCTATATATCGCATGAATATTAGATTATGTACATTCAGATTATACTTTTCCATTCACTTCTTTTGTAAGTTTCAAAATCATAATTTGAAGATTTCATTATATTCTTATACATTATTAAATGAAGAAAAGAAATATTTTTTATTTGGATATATACTTAGAATCATTTATAATTTATAGATGTGAAGAAATAACTTACTGATAACAGGAAATTGTAATTTACACCTTTTTTATTTTTCATACAAGTTTGTAATTTCCCCCCACAGCTATTTGGGTTTTTTTCTTTTATTTTAAAGAAGAATTTTTTATTCTATATAAGGAAAATGAAGAAAATGGAAAAGTTCGAAGTGCGCGTTTCAGACGACTGCAGCATCCCCTTAAGCGATTTTAATTATTTTTATTCTTTAAAGTCCACTTTACACGATTTACAATTCACGACAGTATTCGAAACAGAATTCTATAATATTTATAATTTTAGGTATCCAATTATAAATATTATAAATATAAATATAGATGAGAAAAATTTATTATATTACAAAAAATACGATAATGAATACGTAGAATAAGTTGTATTTATGTCATTTATATAATACATGATGGAAAACCTATTTGCCTATCCAATTAGACACGACTCTATTCATAGCGCTTATAGATTTTCAATTTTCCAATTGACCAATTACGAGTATTTATACCGTACGCACATTTAATGCTTTAAAAGCTTTCTATAGTAAGCCATTAGTAATAAATCAGAAGTCAGAAGCTAAAAATTGACCAAGTCGAGTATTCTTCTCGTATTCGACTATGATTGATCAATTTCTAGTTCTTGACATCTGATTTATTATTAATAATGGCTTATTATAGAAAGTCTTTTATATTTATAAAATGAAACATTATAATATTTATAAATTTATAATTCTGATTATTCACATGTTTTCATAATTATATTACAAGATGCATAAAAGTATAAATAGAATTCTGTCGCGAATACATCGTCTAAAGTAGGGTTAAGATTTAGAAGGAGACTGTGCCTTTCCTCTTGGCTACGCCCATGCTTATTGTCCACCAGTAAAATAAATAAATAAATACTTACCGGTTAGAGTGTGAAGTTGTCGCGTCAGTCATTACCAGAAGCCCGATACATCGGAGCGATCGAAGGTCGATAGTTTGCGAAGTGGTCGGACGAGTGTTTATCATCGCGAAAGAGGAGCTGTCGCGTGAAAGACGTTAGAAATATTACTGTCGCAATATCGAACGAGTTACGCGACATTACCCGGCAAATATCGAATAACTTACGCGACATTAAACGCGCGACGTACGTATGTACGTACTACGTCGGTGACACAGCGAAGCGAGGCGAGCAGAGGCGAGTGTCGAGAGACACGCGGCTCACATGTCTACTACGTAACGTAGGAAAGGTGCTAAGCGATCTCGCTTCCGGCTTCTCAGAGAGCTCGCTCTGCAAACTGTATTTATCATCGTTGTAAATTTCGCCCTTCGTAAAACGGAAACACGATTCGCGCGTACCGCGTCACGGTCATCGGCGCGTTACTTTAAAATAAAATAAAAAAGAAAAAGAAAAGAAAAGAAATGTATGACGCGCGCGGAAGCCGTTTACTCGCTCGCGCGCGGGGCACCCGGCACACTTCGCGAGCGCTTCGGCTCACCTCGGGAATCTTCGGCCGGACTCGGGCGAGCGACCGGCGCGCGCCCCATGCCCCACTCGGCGCTCACTTCGTTCAGTACCCGTCGTGCAGTCGTCGTTAGTTGTCGCGTCTTTATCCCTACCATGGTCGGCTGAGCGAAAAGTCACCCTCGGCTTACCACCGGTATTACGCACTGATCGCTTCCAAATTACCTACGCAATTTGTGCGCGTGATGAGGCGTGAGAAATCGAAGCGAGCTGTTTTCATTGAAATTTCAATCTGGTGACAGTACTTACGTCGAATCTCGCGGAGTTCCGTGGTGGTGAAAGTGGTTCGCGATTAGTTCTTTCAAACTCGATATAAGATTGACAAGAATCTGAATCGGCGCGAAAACAATGTTCGCCCGAATGATCTAGAGGTGCTGATCGCGCGCTCCGAATTCGCAACAAGTTGCTGGAGTGTGTATTCTTACGATTTCTTCGTCTCTTCTCCATTTCGTCTTTACGCGTGTGTGTGCGTGGGTTTCGTGTGTGTTCGTGAGATCGAGAGGATTAATACGGTGATGGCCCTGTGAGAGAGAAGTCATCGTTCTCGACGATGGTAATCGAACCTTCGAACGTGGAACGGACTGTAGTGACGGGCGATCGCATTCGGAGGGAATGTCGTGTGCTGTGATTATCATCGCCCCCAAGGATCTTTTACACGGTAATATTGAGTGAGAAGAATTATTTCTTCTTATTTATCTCATTTTCGCCAAGATTATAAGTACAGATCGCATAATAATTATCGCAAGACGTAATCGATAGGAAACGTTTCGCGAGGAGGAATTAACGGTTTCTGTAAACGTTCGTAACGTGAGTGGACGATATTCAGTCGAATGATCAATGTAGCACGATTAATGCTTCCCACACACAAATAAGTGAGAGCTTATTTAGTAATGATGTTGATTATTATTTGATTAGGCCATTTACCTCGAATCCGTAATCCTATATATAGGGAATATATATTCCAAACGGTAATTTTGGAGGATACGCATTCTGGAGCAACATGAAGTTTGCACTTCATTACTTCTAGTTGTATGATATTGCACGGAGAAAAATGTAAAGTAATAGAATTTTATGCAATTGACAGATCATATAGGGACAGACGTTTAGTTACTTTATAAAATTTATTTTTTTGATAAATGAGTGATCGTCGTACAGCTGTACTTTAAAGTATTTTTTACATTTTGTAAAGTAAATTGCTGCTGCAATTTGTTATTCTTTTTAATTTATAAATTATCATACATTTCGATAAAATTTATTTTATTAACGAGTATTTTTTGTGTGCCTTAATGACAAGATTTATTTTACTGCGCGGTAAAAATATCGAATAAAGTTTTATCGAGTGATCGCGTTTACATTTTTTATTTTTAAATAAATAAAGTCTGTCATAAGCTTAGCAAAAATAATCAGAATATTTTTACGAAACTTGTAAGACTATCTATTTACTACATGAGGCATCTTAACCCTTTAATGTATGATTTTCCTGTCCTTTACTACACATGATATGTCATTCGTGTCTCGAATGAATTTTCATCACTTCAACAAATATATATAAATATTAATGTTTCTATCGATGTAGTTTAATTTTAATCTTAGTTCAACTAACTGTTTATCTTTTTCTAGTTCTAAAAATTAGAGAATATGAAAAGTAAATTGAATTGAGTTCTACATTGATAGAAACTGGTATTAGTAGTTCTTACATGTACTTTATGACATCTTTAGAAAATAATTATAAAGTTGTGTATTTAAAAAAATTGTATATAAGTATTACATTTAATTACGTGATGCTCCCAGTTTTTCGAAAAGGAAAAGAAGTGTGCAGGACACGAATCACCCAATCGCATGTATACTAAGGTTTCCAAAATTATACTTCTTGAAAGTAACTTTTTAATACTGACCTCTGCTAGTCTTAGTATTTTATTGAATATTTCTGGAATTAAACTAGAAACTAAGATGGAATATTCGAATTCTTCTAAAATTAAGTTATATTAAATTTACTTTTCCTGTTATAAAATTTAAATATATATGTATATTTGTTGAAATATTGCTAGAGTTTTGAAATACATTATTATAATATTGCTAATTATGAATACATCATATTAAAATATACATGTGTGTTTAAACGCATACGCATATGTATATTTTAATATTTGTAAATTTAAATCTACGCATATATTAAATTTATAACAAGAAAATTAAATTCTCTTTATTTTAATATTCTTTTTTTTTATAAAAACTGTCTCTTTGAAATATTTGAATTTAATTAATATATAAATATTTCATTTATTTTGCTTTTAAAATTTGGCAGCATAATATCTTATTATTTCGGTTGTGCGCGAACTCAGAGATATTTTACAAACAGAAGAATATTACGCTGAAATTCAGTGAAACTTGAAGAGTGCTCTTTCGCGTATTTTTACACATATAAGATTCAACATGCTGTTTAAATATTTCTTAACAATACAGTAACGCAAAATGCGTTATTTCTTATACGCGTATATACTTATTTTTCATTATTTATCATAAAAATTCTCCGTTTTCACGTATAATTCTGTGCTTATTTGATTTCTGTTCACATTTAAAAAGCGACGATGCACGTTCGTAATTTTTAATTGCGGTGCTCCAAATTAAAAATTGTACAGCATTTTTTTTCGCAGAGCACCATATTCAGCTTTGTTACGCTCATTAACACTACTCTTCCCTTTGCAACCTTTTCCTTTAATTTTCGTGACAGTTTCACGATGAGCCAATTTAAAAATTTTTAATTGTAACGAACAGCAATGAGGTCCATTGATCATAAGTTTATGCGTGACCGGAGGATGGTGAATAATGAAACTATTCAAAAATATATTTTGTATTAACGAATAAACACACACACACACACACACACACACACACACACACACACACACACACACACACACACAGCACGCGACTGTTTATTTGCAGTTAATCGACAATATGAGATCGCCATAGATATACAAATAAAATAACATTATTAGGTGCAATTGAATTTATTCGGTGCGACATTGTCACATTGAAATAATGAGATATTATTTACTATCTTAAAGCGGACCATATTGCACCGAATATGTGAATACGGAATATTGGAAATATTGTGTTACGGTGTACAGAAATCGAGTCATATTTTCTGCTTTGCCGTAGTGTAGCGGTGTAGTCGAGGTGTAGTTCTCTACCACTAAAATATATTTATGAATTGCAATAAAATTGTATTACATTATTTACATCATTACGCGTACGAAGAATGCAATTGTAATATTGTAGTATCGTGTCTCGAGACTTTCCGCATAATATAGTAGCTTCAAATTAATTTTAATCGTGTCACATTGTTTCTCGACATTTGCCGCCTCTCGTTTCCATGTATCATAAATCATGTGCGATTTCGAGAATAAATATGCATCTCGTCCATCACGGCGTCGCATGCAAGCATCCGCTTGGAGCGACTTCGTAGCGTTGTATTCGCACTTCGCTAAAAGAATTTTAATCTTTGTAAAATTTTCATGTTAAATCTACGCGTTCACTCCCGAAAGGGATCTTTCTTCGAAAAGAGTCCTTTTCGGGAACGATCGTAGTTCACATGCGATGTAACGATCAATCGGATGCGATAATGTCGGGAACAGTTACACAGTATTACACGGGACTTAAATAGGGTACTTGTCACTCCTTGACTGGCAATTTTCTCGAAAAAGGCGCGCGTTGCCAGTCACGAAAACAATTTATGCCTTTGTGATCGGAAAGATGAAAGAATCTTCTATAAAAAGCTGGCCCGTCACGTTAGAAATTATACCTGATGGAGAAACGACGATCTTGAATACAACTGCTGATTCGTCCCTTTTTTTGTCGCATTTTTTAATCTGATTTGTTTTTCAATATATTAATCGGCACGATTTGATGTTTGATATGCTTTACCGAAATATAATACCATTAAATTGTAATGAAATGTACGTTATTTATACATTTCTTTTTGACAAACTAAAAGACAAAATTAATCTAATTTTGCTTCGTTTGATAAATTTAATTTTAGTTAAAAATTACTTGTAATATATTAATAAACGATAATTATGTTTTTATTATTAATTAAATTATATTTCTCATGATAAAATAGATTTATTTTGTTTATTTGATTAATAAATTATTAAATTTATTTAATATATTAATTAACATATAGATACTTGCATATTTATGTATTGTTGCATAGTTAAACTTTTAGTACCACTAGTTCTTGTTCAAGATCAATAATGCTTTCATTATTTATTTTATTTACAGAAACATTTTATTAAAGTAACAAACGGTTTATCTATATTGATGATTCATTCAATTAATGGAATGAATTAAATTTGATTAAATTAAATACAAATTAAATTTGTTATTGGATTATGGATAAAATAAAGTGAATGCTTTCACTCTTATTTATAGAAGCCAGGCTTTTGAAAAATATAAATGAGATATTAAAACATAACATAAGTTTGCATTCACTGATATGAAGTTTCGAAAAACATGAGACAATATAAATTCTGAAAGTATAAATTGTAATTCTTTATATATATTGATAGGAAAGTTAATATCCATATTTCGGTAACAATTAAATTTATAAATACATATTTTACATATATGTGTCGACTTTGTAATAAAAATCAAGGATTATTTACACGAAATGTATAATATATTTTTATTTCATATATTTCCATATTAAAATGAATATATTTTTGTTTATATGAAATATTTACAAAATACGAGAAGCACCACACAGTCAACATTAGATATTAAACTGTTTTACATATATATATATATATATATATATGTGTGTGTGTGTGTATTTTTTTAAATGAATTTATATTATAAATCTTATATATTTTTAATGGATTCAGAAATAAGAACTTACTATAAAATATTACCTCAACCGAAATTATATTTTTCACAATAAATTTTTTATAGGTTTAGTCTTACGATGCTTCTAACTGGAGAGATTATTAATATTTCAGATTGATTGTGTTGAAAGTCTGAAAATAATCGGTCCTCACAATCGCATTTAAAATATATTCTATGTATTAGTTTAAATATCTCTAACTTTGATCATAAATGGCGCTCTCATATTTAGTTGATTTTATTCATATAAACTTTATTTCTAATCATTATTGAAATATTCGCTTAAAATATTTGCATCGTTTGTGTCGATTTGATTCACTGATTTACATTTGTACATTTAACTTCGTATATCGTGAATCTTCTGAAACATTCGTACATTTCGCAATCTCGCATATTTAATATTGCATTGTATTATTGAATCTGCATTAAATCTCATTGAAATCGATTTAATTTGAATAATAATGAGAAAAAGACAGGTATAGTTTGATATGGAGTAGGAATCGTTACGACAATGTCGCCATACTGCATACGCAGCGAAACGGAATTTTCGCGGTCATTAAATTCACCTATTGTCCGGTACGTTTATAAGCGTGTAGAGATCAGAGAGAGAGGAGAAGATGGTTAGGGCTCGACCCTCGATCCTTCGGGTGGGTGACCACCGAATAATTCTACCGGTAGGTGCGTCAATGCATTTACATGGAAATCTGATGACTGGGTAGGCGATTACATTCCTGACATTAATGCTGTTTCATCTACAGATGGATTTGATTGGTATGTGTCTTAAGAATCCTTGGCATTTTGCATTGTGATATATTTTATTCACACCGTAATTTTGAATTGATTACGAATTAATTACGTCATTATTATCAATTTCTTTTCTTTTCGCCGAAAAATTGCAATCTGGATGTTATGTATTTTTCTGATGTCACATAAAGACAAATGTAATGTTGGATATCTTTGACAACTTGAGAGTTTAATTAATAAAATAATAATAATAATTATAATTAAATATAGTAGATATAATATAAACGAGATATTTCAGGCAGCAAGTTGAGATATTATTTGTTGTCATTTTGACATCGAAATGACAAATAACGTCAGTTTTCCACCTGAAATATTCATACATGCAAAAAAAGCTAATTGAAATAAATATGAAACTGAAAGATTGTAACTCTTGAAGTATTTCATGTAATATAACAACAAAATTGCTCTATTATTATGACATGAAATATTTCCATTTATGATGGCGGTATTATTACAACAAGTTTTATATTTTTATTTATTTGATTATTAAAGCATTGTGCGAGTATCATTTCTGAACTGGTTTTTCTATTCATTAAATATCTTGAACTTTTTAACGAGAAATTGTTAGTGGTCCAATTTTGTTAGTATTCCAGTTTTGTTAGTTTCCTAGTAAAGGTATCAAATAAACTAAATTATTTACTATATACAGTAGAGAATAAAAAGAATTGAAGGGAGCTCGGTACAAAAACTGGTCAGCTTCACTTTTTAAATTTACTATGGTATAAATAAAAAAACTTTTTTGTGATTTATTGTAATTTTAATATTAAAATTATTATAAGAATTTATTATTATTTTCAACATCTTATTGTTCGCTCGTCTTTGACCGTTATTTGTATTATAATTTTAATTGTGTATTCTGCCAATGTTATGTGAAACATTTTACGAAAATCGTTGAAATATAATTAATCACTTTATTTAGAATTGTTGAAACTGCGTTTCTTATACTAAAAGACGCGGAATGTTTAATATGTTAAATTTATGAAAAGTTATTTTTGCCAATGAATTTAATCAGTTTTTGTACTTCAATTCTTTTCATTGATTTTAATTTCATATAAATTAACGTAATTAATTTGCATGCTTTGTCTGTGCAATAATTATGATTCTCTATTTTAACTTTGAAATTTAAAAAATTGAATGTCTACGTGCGTTTAAAAATAATACAATCATTAATTAATTATTTAATCAATTAATCAATTAATTAATCAATTAAACAATTAATCATTTATAATTTTTCAAAATATTTATTACAGTTTTATATTATATTTATTATTTAAGGAGGATTTATTATTTAAGGAGCTCTGCATAGAACTATAATATTATCTTATTTTTATTACTATAGTTTTATCTTATTATGTTTTATAATTTTCAGCTAATTATCAGATAAAATTGTCATATACTGAGAAAAAATAACCTAAATTTAAATAAATATTTATTGAATACTGCCAACTAAACATTTATTTACAATAAAATAAATACTTGCTTAATAAAAAGAAGTGATTGTTAAATTAAATAATGTTTTTCGTACCAAATAAATATATTTTTATATTTAATAAATATTTAGTTGATACTATTCAAATAAATATTTATTAAAATTTAGGATATATATTCTCAGTATATAGATTCACGTAAGTTCAAATAGATTCATGTAGATTGTATCTATATGTTTATTTTATCTAAATTGCATAAAATTTTTAAAAAGTTAATGTAGATATATATATATATATATTGTTACACATATTATATTTAGGATATTGGAATCGCATGTACTTAATGCGTAAAATAAAATAGAATTCCATTGTTAATCACCGTCTCTCTTATTAATGTTCAGATATTACGGAATTAGTGTACACATTTTTAGTTAGCGGTTTAACTCTCGAATGGAACTGTCCGGGCACTTCTTTTATACATATAGACTATGTACGATGTGGAATAATGAATCGTAATTTACCTGGTCCCTCGCGATATCTGTGCGTGGAACGTGATTGAACCGTTAATTAGTCTTGAATTAAACGATCCGATGCTGCCCGCTTGCAATTTTACAATTTTACATTGCAATTTTCTCGGGCAATGTACATCCTTCGATACATGCTCACCTCTCACTTGCTTGCTCACTCGTTTGTTTACTCATCCATTGTGAAAATTGCTGCTATTTTTTGCTTCGTTAGATATTCGAGCGGAGAGGAGTGACGAGAGAAATTAATTATTTATATTTTCCAAGTTTCTCCCGCAAAAAGTAATTAAAGGCCCAGTTGTTTGTCTTGAGCAGCATCGAATTAAGCCGTCTGATTTAAAGTATTTGTAATTTTCCCTACTAATTGTACTGTGGCATTTTAAATAGCATTGTGTTTATAACTGTCGTAAAACGTTACTTTTGCTTGTACAGCGATATTATGTTTTAAACAGATAATAGTCTGATAATATTGCACTTACAAAAAATATACTGCAATTAGATAATTCATATCTATTATACAATATTTCGTTCTGATTTTTCATTTCATTTTTTGTTTTGTTAGTAGTTTGTATCGCTGAATATAAGAATTTGTTAATTGCTATTTATCAAGAAACGATAATATACTTTTAACATTATTTTTTCATTCTCGATGTTTGTAGGTTTTTCATGTTTGTTGACACGCTAACGTAGCATATCTACAACAACTATAAAAGTACAGTTACAATTTCGACGGATACATTTGCAAAATGCGACAATTTCAAAGCGATCTTGTGTTCATGTACTATTTTACATTTTTAAACTGTTCGTAATTCCCAAGTAACCATATGATAATAGTGGACTGTGAAACGTATCCCCTGATAATTTACTTCAATTGATATTGAGAAACTTTTACTTTTAGGATAGTTCTTTATGAATGTCGTTGAGATTTGCAAGTTTTAATACGTTAAGATGTTTTCTACTCCCCGTAACATCTTCGAAACCAGAAATAGTATACGAGAGAAAAGACTTTATTCAAATGAACTCTTTTTCCTATGAAAATGTCTTTTGTTATTTCCCAAGAAACTTTATTTTCTCTTCTAAGAAAAACAAACAGTGAAATGTATACGTTTTACGCTATAGATCTATTGCTTTAGGTTCAGAGATAGGTACATTACTTTTTTCTAAAATGCAACTTGTCAAGCGTATTTCTTATATCGAAGTTAATGGAATCGAACGAAGCGATATATTACGATGTATCGCAAGACGAACGCACGAGTCATGATATAACAAAGATAATAACAATGGCTACCCGGCAAGTATCCGGAGATAAACTTGTTGCACGACCGATCGGTAAATAAAATAATAACTGGGGCACGTAACTCGATTAAACGACAATCGCGATATTTGCACCGGTGCACTGTGTCATTCTGCTGTGTCACAATCGACGAGGCCTGTCGCGCGTGCATCAAAAACTCGGACAAGAAGCACGTTATCACCGCGGCGGATAAAATCATGCATATTTTTGTACATATTCCTCCTCTCAAATTTTTGTCGGTCGAATTATCCGCGACGGAAGCAATTGCTTCGCCGGATGAAATATTTTCACCCCCCCCCCTCTCTCTCTCTCCGCCCCTTCTCTTTGTCATTCACTCACTCACTCACTTATTTACACACACGCACTCTCTCTCTCTCTCTCTCTCTCTCTCTCTCTCTCTCTCTCTCTCTCACATATTCCTGTGGGAACGGATGCAAACAAATATTTCGTGAAAATGGTGGAAGAGACAACTCTTTCTCCGGATGCGCAAATATTTTTTTTTTAAAAAAAAAGGAAAAGGGGAAAAGGAAACAGCAGCGTGATTACGCTGAATGTACACTGTCAGCTATCGAGAGAGTTTGAGCGGCAGGAGCAACTACCATTGGAATTGCATGCGTTTCGTTACAGGTGAGAAAGGAAAATCTGCAGAATAGAATTCGAGAGGGAGAGTCGTAAGAGCGTTACATGAAATGGGTAACGCGAGCTCGCATGTTACATTTGCAGGGGTCGCAATTTTCCGAAATCGTAGTGTCAAATGTTACACTACTCGCGAGGAAATTCTAAATTAGGGAATAAACGATATTTCATTCTTGATAAATTTGAGTAGATATCTAGTCGAACATTAATATGCTTACGAAACAGTTAATATAATAATTGTCTTTCGCAAACAAGAGTCATTTCAGTCTTACATTGAAAGTGCAATATTTATATTTTACAAGATCAAAAGAAAAAGTTTAATTTTTGTGAAGGGAATTTCTGTAAAATTTAAGTGAATCAATCTCGAAATCTACCTTTTCTTTTTAAGCTGCAAAATTTTATTTCTTTATTTCATGTTATATTAAAGGAATCTACGTACCTATCTCGAGGTCAATCTAATTCCGATTTGAGATACACTTAAAGCCAAGTTGCACTGTCTGGATTATCCAAAATCTAGATTACTTCCAAGTTAGGGATTTGTTGTCTTCCTTTAATCTACACTTCTCTGCTCAATGTAAATAGAGAAACAAAGTACATATGATAAGAGCAGATTACTTTACTGATATTTTTGAACAAATCTTGAAGAAATAGATACTGTTTATTTTTTCATATTTCATATTCGCCAATATATTACATTGTATAAATATAATATACATTTATTTATATACTCAAAAACTGTGTTGTATCCGTAACATTTTTTTATGTAATGCTTTCTTGATCATCTATATCCTGTATCATCTGTACTTAATCCTACTATCGTGAGTCACTAGTGAAGCGATTCCTTTTTTCCTAACTTATGAGTCTTTCGATAATTATAACTTATATTATATTTTGTTACTTTCCAAAATGAAGTTTAAACACTTATTCTAGAAAGTTAAATGTGTGTTTGTAAATTTCTAGAGATTTTTTGAATTATTTTCAATAGATAAAAAATATGAATGGGTTTTAGTGATCCATGATAGTAGAAATGAGACGAATAATCATGGTATTGTAAGGGTTAAAATGAAAATAAAATTTATTAAGGAATATATTCCAACTCGCGTACTTATTCTCAGTTTTCTCTACAAAAGGATGGGCATGTAGAGTATATAGTCTCTGAAGTAAGAAATAAAGGAAGGGAAAAGTTGGCGCATGTATATAAGCATGGTTCTTGTGATTTATTAATGATTTTAATGTAGTGTGTGGTTTGTGTTCGAAGGTGACGAAGAAAAATTCGCGGACGAATGAGAAGAATTCGCAGAAGGAAAGTTCGACGATGAGAGTTTGAGTCGCGGAAAGTGCTTCCAAGAGTGGATCCTGGTTCGCGCTTTTCGTCGACGACGAGGGACAGAAGACGACGGGTGTTGTAAAAAGGAAACGAAGAGCGGGGCAAGTGTGTCGTTGACACGAGTTGACGCGACGTGACGTGACGTGACGTGACGTGACGTGACGTGACGTGACGTGACGTCGGAGCGTCGAGATGCTTCGAGATGAGATGGCCATCCCCCTTGGATCCCTCGCGTCGCTTTTCACGCTTCTACTTTGTAGCACTTGCCATGCCAGGATAACCAATCAAGAAATCGGTGAGTGCTGGTTTAAATAATCCGTAGCTGATTGAGCATAGCACACGATGGATATTTAATGGTTGTTAAAGAGAGAGAGAGAGAGAGAGAGAGAGTGTTGGAAAAACATTTCACATCTTGCAAAAAGACCGGGATATCATATAAGTTAGAGTAAGAGAAAAAATTAAAATTGTACATCTTAGAACAGAATATAATTAAATATTTAAAAAAATTTATATATATTTGATTAGTAAAGACGAAATAAAAAAATGTAATGTGAAATTAAACTTTTCAATTGATATATTTATGATATATTTTAGAAAGTGAAATATTAACAGAAACAACACATTTATTTTATATTGATGTATGTTAAATAGACAAAAATATGAATTAATAATAGAAACAAATGAACTTAATTGATATTGCGATGTTGGGGCACTTTGTAACAATTGATAAATAACATAATATTAACTCTGCTAAGAGTCAAGCTAAACTGTCTGCTATTGATATATTTCATTCCGATATATTGATAATTTATTCCAATATTTTTGAGACCAATAAATATCCAACAAGTGCTTTGATTGATTGTTCCCGAAGAAAGCAGAGAACTTATGACTTTCAATTAATATTGGCATAGGAAAGAGTTAACGCATGAGCTTATCCGCAACAGAATATAGTTTTCGGTAAAAGCTCGGCGTATGGTTTGGAAAACAGACGGATATCGCACGTTCATGGAACACACTTTTTCCAATATGTAGCGGTAATATAAATATGATCGGTTGTTACATCATATCGACGCAGCCAGATACGAGATTGAATTTGTGGTACGACTATATGCGTTTCCGAAGAGTTAAATAACGGAAAGCGCCGTCTATGCTTTTATTGATTGACACTTTCCATGAGGTCTATACAGTGTTATAAAATTCATCAAAATTGCAATCATGATTCTGACACAATATTAGTATATTTATGAAAATTTAGATTTATGATGAATCAATAATTGCGTATATATATCCTTCAAGATAAAATTACGTAAAAAATAAATCGATATCATTGTATCGTTGCGAAGACTTATATTGTGAGATAGAATTTTGAGGATACCGTTTACTACATATTGTACTATTGTACATATGTACTTTTAAAGGAGTAAATATCGATCGTTGAATATGTGATAGCTTTAATACAACAATTGAGTTTTGCTGTGTATCGTGTGTATTGAGTAAATCTATCAGTCTTGTTAATAGATAGTACTGATAGAGAATTATTATTCCATTGGTTGTTACACGTAGTTCGAAAACAGTGTTACAGAACTTAATCTGTCTATCGTTTCCGACATTTGTACTACTACTCTCTCGATAGTATTATACTAATTTGCAATTTAAATATTCACGAACGTATGATGAGATACGAATTTTAAATGATTAACCACATATTTCCTTTCATGTTTTTAACAAGAAATAATTAAGAAATATAAATATATATAGATTTAATTAAGTATACCAAAGTCATACGAATAAAGCAATTTATTATGTTGAACTTTACAGTTCCAAAAATTTAAAAAAATATACTCGACTTCGACTTTATTTAGTCATTTAAATATGACTAAAATTATTTAATTACTATTTCGATTTTATTCCGAGTTGTTTTTTTGTGTTGTTGCGAGAATTATTTGCGACGATCTGTGATAAATATTTCCTATCGGATAGTGAATATTTAAACGTAAACATTAATATATGTATATTTTATTCCATCTCTCTCTCTCTTTCTCTCTCTCAGAAAATGTTTTTATCTTAAAATAATAGGATTATATTACGTCGGGCAACGAAACCTTATATCACTTTTTTATCTCTAATGGGTTTTATTCCATACGGCTATATGAAAATTGAAACGAAATGAAATTTAGAAGTGTACTAAGGGAGGATCGTGAAAGGAGATAATTAAAAAATATCTGCGTATACATATTTCGTAATAATTCCTTTCTTTACATGGATGAGTAAGAAGGCACGTGCGCAAGCTCTTTGCGAGTCGGACATTATTCCAATTTTCGCGAGGTAACGTCGCTTTGTGTACACGCGGACAAAGCGACGTATACTTTTGTTGGTAACGCGGCAATTGAATCACCCGGTGACAAAAGCCACCGGGTATTCCGGCCGCGTAATTTCGTCCCTCGGGCGTGAAAATGAGGGGTTTTTAACCCATTTTACACACCGCGGCTTTAACGAGATCGCCATGTCGCCGTTATTTCGTGGACCATCAAGACTGGGCGCCACGCTGCATGCGAAAAGAAAATGCGCGACGGACTGCTTCATTCTCTTCCTCCAGCAACGGAATTACCACTAGTGATTGTCGCTCCTCGAGTTATACTCCTGTATTTCTTACTATAAATCACTTTCGAAATCGATACATTACAAATAAACAGATACTCGTTTATCATAGACAGATTATTATATTTTGATATAATAGAGGAAGAATATGTTATTTACATACTTAACTTATTTTTTATTACTCTCTTAATTGATATGACGCAAATATGCATTCTATAAAATTAATTATCTTAAGATTTGTAGTAATAATAATAATTTTGAATCCTATTATTGAAAATTTTTATTAATTATAATATTATCTTACAAATTTAAATATGATATGAAATTGCATAAAAGAGATTTTAAAGTTTTATAATATATTGCTACACATAATTAATATATATACTTATCTTTATCTAATATTTTAGTATTTTATTTAGTAATTTCTAACAGTAAGAAAATTACTAATTTTATGAATTGATGCTATTTTATAGCGTTGAATCTTCACAAGTTAATTTCTCAGGCAACCTCGCGTTTAAAGCTCAACGTGATTGCAATGTCAGCAAGCGACTTGGACGTAGTCAGATTCGTTTCGCGTTTAAATATTTACCGTCCAATCGGGAATCTCTATTAGAGACTCGTAGTAGTAATCCTCAACAATAAAAACAGCAACAACAAGAAAATAACCTAGACGAAATGTCAGTATATAGTTAAGTAAATTTAGTCGTACTTGGCCGATTAAACGACACCAAGTGTGTGTTATTTAATTTGAGCGCGAAGCGGAAGTAATTACGGCTATTCGAAGCGTAAAGTAAGAGAACGTTGTGAGGATTTGCAAAGCTCCGACAGCTAATTAAATGAATAAGCTACTTGGCTTCAAACATTTCGATAATTGATTAAAATTGTAAATAACACAGCAAAATGTGGCTGGCAAATATGATTTTACTCTGTCGCGTCGCAGAAATCTTGACACAGTAAGAATTAACATTGAGTTTGCCTTTTTTGAAGGATTAGTAAAATGAAAAGCGCGGAAAGTTTGGTTTTTCTTGTATGTGATATGAAATATGACTTCTGTACAGATTTTTATAAACCTAAAATATTCTATCAATTTTACATATTTATTATTAATATAAAAAAAAGTATTATTAATAATATAAGAAACGTATTAAAATTAGAAAATTTCATAATCTTTTACTGTTAAATGTTTAATGTCAAATTTAATCTAATGTGAGTCGCCACTGCTAAATATATTGTTATTTTATACTAAAATGATAATTAAATTTGACACTATATCATGTATTTTATACAATGTCAAATATAACCATTGTTTTAGTATAAAATAACAATATAATTGAGTAGGAGCAGTGGCGACTCACATTAAATTAAATTTGACACTACAGATTTAACAGTGTTGTATCACTTTAATTCCAATCTTTGCAAGGGCTCGTAAAAAATTGCAAAGTATCATACTATAGCTGTCATCGCGAAATGATTTATTCATACGTTTCTAAAACTACACAAAGTCTTTTCGTATTTCATCAAAGTTTCCTCTTTTGTTACGAACGCGTATTATCTCATGTTTAGACCATTCTGATTTGTAAATTACTTGATACTCTACCGAATATGTTGGCAGCAAGGCACGTTTCTGTGATAATAATCTTTTAATTATGAGACGAAAGTTCATAGAAAGCAGTTTATAATGCAGATTTATAAAGATAGATTGATAGAAAGGGTATTTAGTTGATGAAATTTTGAAACTATCGCCATAAATATAGTCTTCGAAAATGAAACTTTGATATCAATCTACATATTTCAAATTAAATTTCAAAATACTACAAAATATTGATTGTATTCTTGCGTGATATTATTTACAACTTATTTATAACTTTATAACTTTTCCCGAAACATTTTTATGTATTTTTAAATTTAAAAACTTAACGCGTAAGAAATTTAAATTAATTGTATTATTAATAATGATATTACTACCAATGAAAATTAATAATTGTTTATACATAAAATTTTAACAATATTAATATTATTATTTCAAACTCTCAAATAATTTAATATCTTTTTTACCCCTTTGATTACAATGTTTATTTATTTATAACAAAATTAAAATATTTTAGAGATACGTGTTCAAGTTTAAAATTCAAAATTTACATTTTAATAAATTATAAGATATTTTTTGATACTTTCGTTTTAAATATTTGTATTAAAATTTATAACTTAAGAAAAAATGTAACAAAAGAAACGTGAAAAATTGACTCTCATGTAATCTCGATAAGGACATTGTTATTTGCCAATCTGACTTTTTGTCACGATCTCGGCACCTGAAGGTTGAATTTGTCGACATTCAGTGCTCGCGCAGTTTTTCCGCATTTTCCTCGTGAAACGCGCGTCAAGATGCATTAGACGTCGCTACGTCGGATTCTTCGGGAAAGTTTTCGAGCGAGGCGTTTCCATGGGGAATGCGAGGACGCGTCAACCAAATGAGATACGTCGTCCCCGCGTTTTTCTTTTTAAATTGAGGCAGCTGAGTTAATTTGTATACCGGCATCACGGCACTTTTAATACATATTTCATGAACCGAAAGAATAGCCCAGTAATAGTACGAACGAATTATTTCGAATTCAAGCAAAGGATTCTTGATAAGAAATAAATAAATATAGCTGAAAAAACATAAAAAAAGCCTCTATTTTCAGATTTTTAGAAATTTCAACATTTTAAAAACAAATTTAAAAATAAATGAACATTTTTGAAGAGTTACAATTTCTAATCTGTAATACTATAAACAATGTCGTTAGACTCAGGAGATGAAAATAAAAAACTATATATATAAAATGAGAATGGAAAATTGAATTGTATACTTATAAAGCTCTCTCTCTCTCTCTTTCTCTCTCTCTCTCTTAATATTTATAAAATTAACTTCTTAAGATTTTGCTTATACATATGTACACATTTGTATATTTACAGATTAAATAAAAGGAAAAAATATTCTTTTTAATATTGCAATAATCTAACAACAAATAATGAAATGAGACAAAATAGATTAAGTCTTAAATTTCTGAAACATTTTATGTATTTTCGTGTCTTTGCCAAATATTCATATGGGAAGTGAATTATACGAGCAATGTACACGAAGAATTACAGACATGAAATGAAATCTCACTAGCACAGCAGATTTAATTAATTCTTAGATTAGTAGGTCAGCTTACGGAAGTAAAATACATGTCTCATTTCACGTCGGCAAAAACTTGTTGTTTGAATGCAACTTCACTTGTTTGGCAACCGCGCAATTTGGCGCATTATATACTGTATAACATATTTTCCATTAGTGCGCGCAAATTTATTTTCCTATATAGCGAAGAATATGCATTTCGATGTACATTATTGTCAGATTAAAATTTTCCATACAGCATATCGTGAATTTATATTTATCATTAATTGAAATATTTCAATGAATGTAACGTTCATATAAAAATGTCAAAAAAAAATAATAAGGAAAGAAGAAAGTGTAAAAATTCCATTTCCTTCCAATCTTTTTACGAGCTTATATAATAAATATATCAGAAAGAGAGAGGGGGAGAGAGAGAGAGAGAGAGAGAGAGAGAGGAGAATAAGCAAAAATAAGAGATACGTTTTACATATATGCTCATTTGCAGAGTTAGTGAGTAAAACGTTATTTCGAAGCTTACCGAAATTTTTTGAATAAAAGTTTTACAATATTAAAACCGTTTCATATAATTACGAGATACCTACTTCCAATGTTATTTTATTGCTAAATTTTTTTTTAAAGCACTTTTGCTTATATTACATGGTTTTAGTAATATTTGATTAAAAGGAATCAGAGAGAAATATTCCAAGTTAAAACGTTTAAAAAAAATGGATTCTTTTATTTTGAGTTGATTCATGATATACATATATGAAGTTTATAAAAATCAGAGAGGTAGTTTAAATCGTTTTTTACTACGAGAAGAAAAAACTGGATCGTTTGAATAAAAAGATATTTGATGTATGCATCAAGATAGCGATTATATACGCGGATATCAATTATTCGTGAACGACTTGATTTGCACGACGTAACATAAGTAAAATCGTGTTGTTACATGGTCCGTTGATTCGCACCGATGACGCCGTTGGGAACGATGAAAACTCACGAGAAAATCGAAGTGCGCAGAGTGCCAACACGTCGGTGAAAAGAGCAGAGAGGAAAGTCGGGATAGGAACATCGGCTCGATACGGCTAACGTTTGTTTACGCGCGGAAGCTTTCGCGACAGAACGACCTTTTTGCCGTTCGCTAGGTGTACCGAGTGTGAACGTCGGTGTTAAATTTCAAAGAGAAAGGAATTAGTGGGTTACCTCTTTCAGACGTACATTATTGCCCTTCATACAACTAATCTTCATTTTTAACTACGCTTCTCTCACTATAAGTCGATTTATGTCAGATACTGAAACCCAATTCTTTTTTTCATTTCTTTATAATTCCTTATAATTTTCTATGCCCTGAGCGAGCTACCTCTCACGAACCTTTTAATCGATTACTTTTTACAGAAATGTGAAAACAAAATCATATTACTTCTCGTACAGTTTTCAGCTTTCGAGACTATTTATTCTTCTGACTATTTAAATTATTCTTGAAATTATAAAGTAGAACATCAATATTTATACTTTTAATACTTTTATAAATCATATGAAACTAAAATAAAATTTGTCATTGAGTAGTTTGTATAATTTTGGGAAATCGTATCGTGATATCAATAAAAAAGATGACGGGATAAGTTATAGTATAACTTGCGACGTAAACGAGGATATAGCGCGTAGTTTCAGTGTAATGTTTGCGGTTAATGTCGTAGACTATACATCAACAAAAGCGAAACGACCAATCATGGTTGCAGTTTATACAAGGCATAGTTTTATAACTCGTAAACCGTTTCTCTTGACTACTTGCCAACCGGTGACTGATAGAAAGACATTTCTATCCTAGAATGTGATTGCATGAATCTGATTTTTTAATTCGTTGTAAAACATCTAACGTTCTATAATATTGTAACATTGTTGTAAAACATATATCATGTATCTACAAGTTATAAGTAAAAGAACAGCTGAGCATATTTCGATAATTTATTCATAAAGCAGTAATATATGTCTTTTAGAAATGTGGATTTTTTAAATTCGCATTGAAATTGAAAAATATTCTTGATGAATATTTATCTTTATAAATATTTTTATAATTTCTATTAAGCTAACAGGATTAGCAAAACTAAATTGGATCTTTCGGAATATTTATTATTAGCATTTATTTTATACTAAGTTGTATCATTATATAAAGATACTTTTGCACTATCATTTTGAAGAAAATCTGCTAGCTTAATATTAAAATAAAAGAAAAGTAAGATTAGAGAAATTAATAGGATTGAATTTGTACTCAAATTTGTACAAAAATAATTTCATATCTTATACCATTTCTAAGAAGACTATGGCACTGCTAGCTTAATATATTAGACTGGCAGGACTTTGAAATAAAAGAAAGAAAATGCAAAAATGAATAAAACTGAATTTGTACCGCTAATTTATTTACCGTTGAAAATGAATTAGTAGTTAGATGAAAAATTCGTGCTTATTATTCAATAATTTCAGCAACTGTAGAAACTTTTTTAAAAATAAACAAAATTTAAATTTAAAAGAAGGATTTTAAAGCTTAAAATCTCTACTTTTGTGAAAGGTCACTATGATTTTTTTAATTTCTGTGCAATTAATAATTTTTACATATACAAAATTAAAACTGGGCAAAATGAGAATTTTTTCTCACTTTATGAGCCTGTCACGCATCCAGAAATGAATTTCCAAAAATTTTTGAAAGTTTTTTCTACAAAATCATTTTTTTTTAAATAATTCTAATATTTTTTGTCACTGAGTTATCATGGATTAAATGTAAAGAACATTTAATGCTAATTCCGTTAAAAATTATCGCAATTCCAAACAATAGATTTTTAAAGTAGAAATTTTACTTTGTCGAATAGTAAGTATATTTATTGTCAATTTGTCAATTTGAGTAAAATATATTCTGAACTTACATAAAAGTTTCTTTGGAATCGAATATTTTTGCACTCACCTAATATTTTTATTTTTTTTATTAAAATATTACATGACTTTATTAGTACTTACTTACAATCTATGTCTTATAATAACTTCAAGAATAAAATATCTATATTGTGATATTAATCGGAATCAATAGCTCAAAGTCAGTTACGTCTATTAAGCTAGCACAGTCACTTCAGCACAATCAAACGCGATCTGTACCACATTTTTTTGCTATTTTTTTGCTAATTTTTTGTTAATTTTTTGTTCTATTCCCGATTGTTTTGCTCTAGCCAATTCGTTAAAACCTATAGCTGTGCTAGCTTAAGACTAAAGTTAGCACAGCCACAAAGAAAAAAAGCAGCAAATGAAAAATCAAATATATATTCTTGAAGGGCTATTTTTTGCAAATTTTTTGCTCTATTCTCGATTTTTTTGCTCGCTGTTTAAGAAGAATTCGACCAAGAGTGTGATTGTGCTGGCTCGCGTACAAGAGTAAAGTATCTTAAAGCAATTAATTGCTGAACTCATTATAGTCTTAAAATGTTTGTAGAATTAATTGCTTGAAGAATATCGCAAATCGAAATTTTTTATTCACTCTTGGTCGAATTTTTCGACTTAAACAGTGAGCAAAAAAAACGGGAATAGAGCAAAAAATTAGCAAAAAAATAGCTCTTCAAGAATATGTATTTAATATTTTATTTGCTGCTTTTTTGTGCTAACTTTAGTCTTAAGCTAGCAGAGCCATGGGTTTTAGCGGTTGGAGCGAAAAATTAGATAAAAAAATAGCAAAAAATGTGATATAGATCGCGTTTGATTGTGCTGAAATGGCTGTGCCAACTTAATAGACGTAAGTCAGTTGATTCTTTTCATATTCTTTTATAAAGAGAAAAAGAAGCTTTATTTTTATTTTGTACTTAATATTACATATTTTCTTAATTATAACATAATAAAATATCCACTTTTGTATGAGATCGTATCAGTGAATGGAAGTATAGTAGCGTCATTATTTTTAAGATATATGAAATTAGCACCCCAATTATAGTACTCAAAAGTTCTGATTAGAGTTCCCACTTTCTTTGGACGAGATGAAGAGTTCCCTATGATTTATAACAAGAGTTCCGCTTAATAACTATTTTTAAATAATTTTTAAAAAAATGGAATGCTAACTTTTCTTATCGAAAATCGAGATTGAATAGTTTCGAGCAGCTTAATAGCTTCATTTCGTGAATATTTGGATTTCAGATACATAAAAAAAATTTCGAAGAATAAAAAAAATTAAACATTTTTGGAAAATTAATTTTTAAATGCAATAGTTCTGATTAGAATTCTTGCTTTTTTTTTAACGAAACGGAGAGTTTTCTATAATTTTTAACGTGAGATTTGCTTAATAACCATTTTTTAATAATTTTTTAAAAGTAGGGTATTAACTTCTTATCGAAATTCAAGATTGAATAGTTTTTTTTTTGAATGGCTTAGTAACTTTATTTTGTAAATATTTAGAGTTCCTGATGCATAAGAGACAAATCCGATTAATGAAAAAAGAAAAAAAATTTTTTGAAAATTTTTCGAGAACAAATGTCGCATATCTCGCAAAACATTAGTCTTAATCGCTTTGAGCTTTAATACTTTTTGACAAAACTCGTCGAGAACTGTCCAGAATTACTCAGTACTTTCAAAAAATGTTCGACGATCCTTCCTATGTTGCGAAAATTTTTGAGAGTACTGAGTAGTTCCGATTAAAACTCTGGACGAGTTCTGTCGAAAAATATTAAAAAAACTTAATAAAACGCATATTTTTATCTAGTTAAGTATGACGAATTTCTATTTTTGAAGCAGATCTTAAATACTTTAATTATTAATGTGAATTTATATACATATATTATTTTTATCAATTTGTGTACGATAGATTTAATGTGTACCAATGCGCATTGAGTGCATCTAATTGAATTCACTAAGATTACGTTAAGATTAGAAAACTATAACTAAGATTGAGAAAGTCATTTAAAAAAATAACTTATCACGGTTATTCGTTATTTATTGAAAAAAAGTAATTAATTATTTGTAATGCATCGACGCGTTACTTTATTCGTTACGAGTAAAACTCGTACAAATAAATTACTTTTTTCGTAACGAGTGACTTTTTACGTCTGTCTAGCTGGCTTCTCCATTTAACCAAATCTTAATGAATAAATTATGTAATAATGTGTTATTTATGCACTTTCAAAATCCGCAAACCAAATTTTTGCGCTCATTTTGTTTAACTGAAAAAAAATTTTTTGTGAGAGGTTGACTGACAGTCTTATTCTCCCCCCTCCCTCTCCTTCCCACACAAAAAATTGGTTTAATTTTGCTAAATTGGATTTCTGTTAGCTTAATAGAAGTTCTAATCTGAATAACTCCTAGAAATTGCAAAAAAAATTTGTTTCTAATTTCATTAACTATTAACATAAACGAAACAAAATATAATCTTTATTTTAAAAAATATCTTCTTATTTTTATACATTGGCGGATCAATTAATATGGGTTCTTATTGATATCTGGATCTAGCAGATTTAAACTCAGGAGTGACGATAATCCCGATACTATTGTAATCCGAAAATGCACGTATAAATTGATTTGATCGCGTATATAGTTTATTAATGGTGTCGCGTGTCGACTAATTATGGTATTTCGATCTTTGTAATATCTCCTGATAAATCTCGTCTATAAATTCTGCAATTTGCCCAATTGATGTATCCATGAGTAATCAATGAACAGGTTAATGAGTTTCTGCATGTAGCAATTGTCAAATGAAATGATATAACAATACGATACAATTTTGTGCAATATCAAAATGCCTCTCCCATACACATTTACATATCACTTTTATGTAAAAATGAATAGGTTTATTTGAAGATTTTTGTTTGTTTCTCTGCAGAAAAGAAAGAATAAAATAAGTAAAATGTAATATCTAACGTTTTGCGAAATAGTGGTTAAAATTCACAATGTATATATACACGCTAACTGCGAAAAGCTGAATAATAATTCACAAGCATAATAATTTCTATTTAAAAACAATCAAGAATATTTCGGAATTTTGGAAAAATTGCCACTGATGTTTTTAAAATGTTGACTTTTATTTAGTTTTTACGATAAAGAATTGAATGATTACGCGATTCGCACGAGCAAGCGACAGGAATTTTGGCGCCGCAACGTATCGCCGTTGCTGTTGCCGTCGCGCAACATGCAGTCCACAAAATAAAACCAAAAGTCACATTTAGAATGCAAATAAAATGTTTTTAACGCGAATGCGCGGCGGCCGGTGGCGGCGCCGCCGATCAATTATTTCGCGTTGCAGTTTTACTGCAAAACGAGCATCGCATCGCGCATATCATCGTTAAAGTCCACTATCGTCGCGCGCGCACATTCCGATCGATCATAAAGATTTCAATTTGCGAATCCATATACATTCTCTCAATTACAATTAGCTAACATTTGTAATAACAATACGCCGCGTGTATTAAATTCCTCTCGGCGGTATGTCGAGCTGCATCGAAAGAACTTTTTCCTTTTCGAAGGTGTGCGCTTCAGTTCTATAGAAAGAAATTTCGCGTCGTGCATGTACAATGTACATTCATCGACGGTTCTTTCTCTTCCTATTTTTCTTTCTTCCTCTCAAGTTGTAATGGAATCTTCATTCGACGTCACAGTTTTTTAGTGCCATTAATTTTCCGCGTATGTCCGAGTCCACGCGCGAAATTGCTTAACATTTCATAAAAGAACGTCATAAACTTAAGTTACTTGTCTGTGAGTAAAACGAAGTAATCTCGAGTTGCTTGTCTCAAAGTAAAACGTGATGTTATTAATCGTATAATCACATAACCGTATAACTAAATACAAAATTATTTATAGTCTAAAAGTTTTAAAACACTTGATACATTGAAAATTTTTAAGTTGCATCATTTTTTTTTGCTAAATATCGAGTTTTTATTAAATATTGATTCACGAAATAATATTCAATTATACAGTTTTATTTTGGACTAGAAATTCCATCTTTTTCGGTGTATACACAATTATATTCGGTAAAAATAACAAAATTGTTAAAAAACAAATATTAATTTAAAAATAGTCAATAATGCGAATAATATTAGATTTATAATTATTCGCACTAAGATCTACGTTTTATTTGATTTTTCAATCTTTTTTTATATATTTTTTTAAATACTGATTATCTCCATATATTATTATTACATACCGTAATATAATTCTTTGTTAATACGTTATTTAATAAGGGATATAAGTTTAATGATAATTAACGAATAAATTATTCATTTTAGAACTGTCACGAGTGTATTTGTTTGAAAATTTTTTAGACACATCGCAATGCTAGAAATATCGTTAAATAGGTCGACTCACTCCACAAAAGAGTCTTCCTTCTTCGAAGACGCGTCATACAAAAGATTTCGTCAAGTGATTGCAGGTGCATTCGTGTTCTACTTCCTTTGATCTTTCATATCTCCTTGGTGCAGCCGCTATGGCATCCGTTTCGCGGTCTACTGAAATCCGATCGATTTAAGGACCATCTTTCTCTCTCTCTCTCTCTCTCTCTCTCTCTCTCTCTCTCTCTCTCTCTCTCTGTCTCTCTCTCTCTCTCTCTCTCTCTCTCTCTCTCTCTCTCTCTCTCTCTCTCTCGCTCCTCCCCTCTCTCTCTCAATTAACAAAGACTTGCAACAACAATGAAGTAACTTTAAAAAGTTTTTCTTGGTGCAATAATTCAACCTCGAAAAGATTTTTAACATCGCCTTTTTTAAAGTATAGCGCAGAGATAACGATTAAATCACGCATGACTGGAAATCGAGACGTAAAATTTTTTATTTCGTTTTTTTAGTAGAACTGTGCAAAATAGTACAACAGCGTAGGTTACGAAAGGTTTTTTTCCGCATTTCCAAGGATAAAATTTGAAGTTACTTCCGTTTCTTTATTAGAAGAAATTAATTTTAGAACGTAATACGGGAAGGGATAAGTACTAGTCGGAAATGGAACTGGGCTTTATCTAGAATTACAGCGAGTATTATTTTATGACGTAGTAATGTTCGCAGCGTTTCGCGCGAAATTGATTTTCATTAATGGTACAAATGCCAACGTCAAAGCCCGATACATCATGCCACAAAATGATACCAGGTGAAATTGTTGATGATTGACAATTAAAACTTTCTGCCTCATTAACTGGTAATGACAGGTACTAATGACTTGAATATCGAGACGACTTTCCTGTAGCAAAAATTTAATGCGAAAATGTACGGATTAATATAAATATAAAATATTAAAATTAATGTTTAAATGATTTGTGTACATCTTTAGTATTACAGAGAGATTTGTCTATTCAATTCTTTTATTAAAATTTGCAGTTATTCATAAATTTCAACAAATAATTTTACAACTAAATATAAAAATACGCTGATAATAAATATCTTTTCAATCATAGTAGTATCATAAGAAATAATTTCGGTATTTTGGAATGCGGACAATGTCGTTTAATGCAATTTATGACCCCTTTCTTCGAGTTCGACCTCTACATTAACCCTTGGACGCCGGACATACTTGCCATAGTTCGCAAATGGCAGAAACGGGTCAGATGCGACCCAATATGTCTGACAAGTTATCATTTCGGTTTTGTAATTGAATTCTCTCGCTCCTCTTACCAGTTAGAATTTTCTAATAACAAAGTGCTGTCGCAAAGCTAAAAAAAGAACACAGAGTTGTTTCTTTTTTTAATTACTTATTTATCGAAAAAAAATGTTTCAATATGTTATACCATGTATATAAAAATAATATTTTAATATTTTATGAAAAGAATTCTCTTATAAGGAAATTGTTAGGAAATGAACAAGAACTTTGTTAAAATTGTCCAATGAAAATAATAATTTAATAAGTATGTGATTTTAATAAGAGAAATATCTTTTTTGCAATAAAAATATATTGCATACAGGAAGAGAGAGAGAGAGAGAGAGAGAGAGAGAGAGAGAGAGAAAGGGGGGAAAGAAGGAGAGAGGGAGAAAGATGATGACAATCGTTTGTTAAAATTATTTATCGAACTTTTGTTTTTAGTGACTGATTCGTAATGTAATTAATATTTGTTGTAATATATTAATTCTTCATAAGTGAAATATATTTATATTTATCCTTGCACGTTTCATATTTACACCAATCCTGTGTACGAAAATCATTGTATTTTAAAACGAAATTATATTGCAATCGCAATTTTTAACAGATTTTAATTTCTCTTTTTAACAGCGCAATGCGTAATTACATATTTTATCATTAAGTTTACAAAATATCTGATTGATTTTAAATATTTTATCTATAAAATGCGGGCTTGAGAAGAATGGATCTAATTGTTATAGATCAAAGAAAAATTCCCGATAGAGACGCGTCGATATTTCACCGAGGATTCTTCGCTCTCAAAAATATTACTTCGTCTTAAGCCCAACCTCGCAATTAGCCGCGGTTCTCAGCAACAATAGAGTGCGTTTATTGGATTCCTTTCGAGTGCAATCATTCGGTCTCAAAAAGATTTCAAGCCCGGCTTCCTTCCTGCGAACATTCCAAAGAATCGAAAGAACTATTGCTGGGCGGAAGAGACGGTAGGAAGAAAGAGGATAAGGTTTATCGGTTCGACAGTGGGAAAGTTTAATTAACTAATTAAATGTATAGATATCAAAAGAAACAATGTTTCATTTTAGAAAGATAGTTGAAAAAAAAAGATGTATGTATTAGCTGTAAAAAAGGTAATTTGTACAATCTAATTTCTAATTAGTAGCAAATTAGAAATTAGATTGTACAAATACATCGACAAAATTCAAGCGGAAAAGAAATGTAACGACTCGATCGCTGATAAAATTATCGTTTGACAAAGTGCAAACCGAAGATGTTCGTTCCCGTGGGGATGTACGTCCGACTCTTGTTGAAACCGAATCTCATGGGCGTCTAATTTAGTCGGGGCCCAGCATTTTCCGCTCTGTATAAGGATTTTCTCCCGACGCCCGCGATGCCAGCCAGCGTCGCGCTGGATTATTGTGCGGACGGAACGAGTATTGCACTGCAAATGACAATTTGTTAGAGTTCTCTAGGGCTTCCGTTCCTCGTCTCTCTCTCTCTCTGTTCCCCTCTGCCTCTCTTTCTCTCCCTCTCTTCTTCTCTCCTCCCCCTCCCCCCCCACCCTCTCTATCTCTTTTTCTCCCTTTACCGCACCGAGATCCAGCATACGCGCTACTACCACCATCAGCCACCACATAACCACCCCCACCCCCGGTGGCACTGGAAATATTTCAGGAACAGCACTCGGCTCTTGGCACCGTACGTTTCGCGAAAAGAGGAAAATCGCGGGATGGTACATACAACTGCCGGCGTTGGAATTGCATTCTTTTGTCTCGTTTCTGCATGTAAAATCGCCGCGTGAAAGATTTGGTAGGTGAATGGGGAGGTTGTAAGTCGAAGGCAAGGAGGAAAGACAAGGAGACAACGGTTGGGACGCATAAGGCATTAACATAGTGTGAGGCAATATGATAAGGACGTATTTTAAGCTTCGATGAACATCGCTTTTTCTCGTTTGCCTTGTACCATCCGTATATATTCGGGTGCAATTGATCGTGAGCCATTTTATATGTTGGGGCGGTAAAAATGTCGCGTTTCCTTTTTTTCCTCTCTTTTCCTCCCTGCACGAGTAAGCCGTCGCGATTTGATTCGGCTGCAGCAAAGCGATTTTTCGTGTTGAGAATGGGGTTACAACTTATTACAAGTCGATCTAACGTACACCGCTTGCATTCGACCCAACGAAAGGAGCATCCGTTCTATGACTTCATCTTTTACAATTTTTTAAAGTAGCAACTTCTACTTTCCAATAATTTATATTATAATGAGCAGTTTATACCAGAGTTAGGAACGTTACTTTATAAAAATAACATGTTACAGGTTCTTGTTATAGTTATTTAGAAAGTAACGATTCGTTACTTTTTTCATTACTTTTTTGTAATGTTAAAATAACAACTTAAAATTCTAAGCTATAGTCTTAACAAGCCGTTCTTTGTATTAAATTTATCTAATCAATTTTTAATAATTCTTCATATATTAATACTTATATTTTTTAATACATATACTTATCTTTAAGAAAAAAATTAAATTGTAATTTACAAATGCGGATTTTATTAAAAATTTTTATTAGAAATTTTTGAATATTATTCTTGTTATTAGAATGCATTCCATTATTCGCTGGAAATTTATAGTTAACATATACATATACTACAAATTTTCAATATTGGCAGTGACTATCAAAATGCAGCCTAAGATACGAACTATCAAATTTTTTTATATTTAAATTTTTATTATTAAATATTTCTAATTTATTATATAAAAATAATGAGATCTATTGAATAGTTATGAAAATAATAAGGGTTTGCAGTAACGAATTCAACGGTTATTTTTATCATTATTTTAAAGACCCTCTAATCTCTCAGAGTCGCGATACGAGAAGCAGACACTCTATAGTTAGAGACTGATTTCTCTTTCTCTGCAGGGTTTCTAGTTTTATCGAAATCGCACGAGAGAAAGAAACATATATGGTATCTTTCTCTAACGTTCATACGTATCTAACTTAAACTTAAACTTTAATTCGTGAGAATGAAACACTGTGAAATACGTCTTAAATCTGAAAATTACTGGTTGGAAAAAATGGCTGTGCAGCCCTCTTTTGTAATAATTAGTTCAACAGCCAAAAGTTATATAATTAAAATGTTTCTCAGAGACAGTGAATATCGTGCTTTATTGATAAAAAATGTTGGGAGAATAAATTGGATATCAAAAGATAGTTTGTTTCTCTGCGAGGTTAAGTAACATTTGTATAAGTTTATTATAAGGAATTTAGTAAACACTCTATAGTTTTATCTGATTTTCTAAAATAATTTGATGAAGGGTGCTAAAGTTGAACGATTTTTTAGTTATGCATGCATTATTTCGACACGTACTTAATATCTATAAGAAATTTATTTATTACTTCCTTATAAATTCGTTGTATTAAAATTAAAAAGTAACACAAATATAGGTATTTGAATAGAGAATTGATAAAAAATGGTGGACCAATCAAAAGGCTGTTTTGATGTCGCGACTGATTAGAGAGTCTTTTTAATTATTATCTTCATAACTATTTAATAGATCTTTAGATAGTCAGAACTATTTAATAGAACATTATTTTTAATTAGTTAGAAAAATTTTACAATAAAATTTTAAATATAAAAAAAGTTTGGCTTAATAATTATTATCGAAGAAAAGCAACGAAAATAATAACAGCATTACAAGTAACGCATTACCAATCCTTTTGTATACATATATGTGTATATTTTATATATACATATATATATTATATTTATTTTATATATACATATATATATATATATTATATTTCATGTATATTTTATATTATATTTCATGTATATTTTATATTATTATACTCTTTCCTTATTCTCTCTCTTTCCTTCCCTCCCTCCTTCTCTCTCTCTCTCTCTCTCTCTCTCTCTCTCTCTCTCTCTCTCTTCTCTTGTTTTAACGTTTTGAAGAGAAGTTATATTCTTAGATACATGAATCTTTATATGAATTTCGCAGCTTTAGAAGCAAATTCTACAGATGTTTACAAATATAATAATTATCACTCTTTGTCTGCATATGATAAAACACATGTAATTCGATTATCCCACTTTCGATTAAACTGAATGGCTCACATTAACTGAAAATGTTTTTATTTCGTTTCATTGTTCATGTTGTAACGTTTTTATATTGTCAATACACTTTTCGGCTCTACATCCTTCTTTATTATTTTTATCTTTACTATTTTCTCCGATTGCGAAAGTCTGTGATTAATGCGTAGCGCCGTTAACAACAAATAAATTCTTTCGCGAATAAATTCTGCTC
The DNA here is from genome assembly GCF_000204515.1 of Acromyrmex echinatior. The sequence goes on from NW_011626971.1 coordinate 1,022,308, forward strand.
TTACTCCCTCGCCGGCTTTAGCCACCTCGACTTCATTCGTTACGCGTGAAATCGAGCATAAGGATTCTTAATGTACTACCTTGACCAGTCGTTTCGTTTGCTGGATTAACTGAAGGTAACGCTCCTAGACAGCCGCCGGGATAGAACCGTACATTTTCGAACTTTAGCTCGTTTCCCTTCTTAGAAAGTCAATAAATTGTGAAATAAGGCTAGTAAATTTTTTAAAAAGGTTATTATCTATTTATTCATTATGCTTTATATTTATGGATTTGAAATAAAAATAAGAGAAAGAAAAATTGTGGCATAAAAATATGTATTTCTTAAAAATAATATTTTCTTAACAATAGTTAAGTGAAAATCGAGAAATATTTAATAGAAATGAATAAAAAAGAATATATTCAAAGCGGATTTTATAGTGCTTTACTGTGTGCCAGTGAAAATTTTCCAAAAGTCGCGTCGGATTGATTATGTCGAGAACATAGCCCTCTATTATTTCCCTAAGGAATTTGACGAAATTAGATCTTATAAAAATGGAGCATCGATTTAAAATTGTGAATTTTATGGGGATATAAGTAGGGGAGAATAGACTTATTTTTCAGTTTCGAATTTTTACAGACGAAATTAAGAGACTTATCGAAAAAATGAATTCTACACCAGTTACTACATACATTTGACTTCCTAATAATATTTTAATAATAAGGGGAAACTGATAACTAATATGAAAAAAATGCATTTTTCTAATGCATTCCATCTGAACTAGCCCTGGGACTGGAGTAATTCGACTAAGATTATTAAAATAAAGATTAATGTATTTTAAGCTACATCTTTGGCTACATATTAATAAAACTTTTATAAAAATATATTTTACACACAAACATTCGTTTTGCATGGCAAAACAATGCTTCTTTTTACAAAATTTGTTCATTTCGTGCAAAAACACGTCGAATAAGCCTAGTTTTCGAGATTCGACATGAGGGAACTAAACTTATAACATTTAACGCTGAGGAAAATCTCTTTAAAGGAATAAAATTTTGAGTAAGTATTATAAGAGTCGTCATTAAATGAGTCATACAGTTCCATGATGTGATTAGTCTACTATCCCTATCCGTTCATTTTTTAAAAACATTAACAATATGCGATAACAGACACATAAACAAAAAAAATCTGTTGGACTTTATTAAGTAAGAACTACACTTACTATCAAAGTAGAAATCAAATATCTCAGACAATCATATACGATTGTAAACAAATCTTTAAGAATAAAAATATTTACTTATAATAGGTGTACGATTTTTTAAAATTGTGGCATAACTTCTATCATAGATGTAACAAGATGTTACAGCAGACTTAACGACAGTCGTTGCTGCATACTCGGACATGTTTACGAGTGTTTTGTTTTTAATGTAACCTCGATTATTTTACTTACCCTAATAGTCAACTGACTCCGGTCTCCCTTATAATTATATTGCGCGATTTGTAAGATTTTGAAGTTAAATATGAGAAATATACGCACACACGCACGAACACAGATACAAACACACTTTTTGGCGTTAAATGAATTTTTTATTAAACAAATAAAATTACATTAATATTTTTTTTTCACTTATTCAGTGATTGAATAACAAAAGTCCGAAATCATCGCAAAGAAAGATTTTTTTATATTGGCTAATATTATTTTATATATTCTTATTTGCATTATTATTATTTGATTTGTTTAACTACGAAACTTTTTATCTTGTTCATCTAATCTGTGATAAGATTTTCGAAGAATTGAAGATGACAATGTAAAAATGGATTTTTAGGACATATTAAGTGCCGACATTCTCAAAAGCGGTCATATATCATCCACTAATATATGGCAGTTTTCAAAATCAAAGCACAACAATTTATATTGCAAAAAATAATATATCTTCTTTTATTTAGCTGTACTTAATGTCAATACTTTTCGCATAAATAAAATCTCTTTTTGCGATGATTTCTGATTTCTGTTGATTGCCGAATTTTAGAAGATATTAATGTAACTTAATTTGTTCAATAAAAAATTTATTTGAAAAAAAGTGTATTTATATCTGTGTGCGTATATATGCGTACGTGTGTGCTTGCGTGCGCGCGCGCATGTGTATGTGATCATATTTGTCTGAAAACCTTAAAAATCTCGCTAGCTTGTACTCCCAAAATTCACAACTTTATCAACGTCTTATTCTTACAAGATATAACTTCGCTAAATCCCTTGGGGAAATAATAGAGAACCGTATCTTCCAACAAAACCAAACTCACGTAACCTTTGGAAATTTTTAAAAATTGCAAATTCGGATATATAAGGTAATGCGCGAATATTTTACAATTTCTAGTTCAAACAAATTGCCGATTATTTGTCAGTCTTGAAACACATAATAAATTATATTTGCAGTGCTTTAAGAATGCTTATTAGCATCAATAATACTAAATTATTTGCCAATTTAATTTGTGATTACGTATTCCAGTTTCAATTTAGAACTACGTTTCAAGGCTGATAATCAGCGAGCTGTTTGTTTAAATTAGAAATTATTGAAATTTGGGGGTTGTTACTAAGATTCGTCTTGACTGAATATGCACTGTTAAATCTATAGTATCAAATTTAATCTAATGTGAGTTACTCTGCTCTTACTAAATATATCGTTATTTTTTACCAAAACGATAATTAAATTTGATATTATATCGTGTCAAATTGACACTGTATAATATCAAATATAACCATTGTTTTAGTATAAAATAACGATATGATTGAGTAGAAGCAGTGGTGACTCATGTTAATTTAAATTTGACACTACAGATTTAACAGTGTGATCTTTTTCATTCATTTGATATTTTTTATTATATTAATTACCTACATATCTCTTGTCATTGTAGCGAAATTTGAGATCCACTTATCTCCGAATTCGAGAATTCGTTGTCACTATTTATCCAAAGTAAGAGAGTAATGTCTTTTCAAGCAAAATATCAAGTTTTGCTAGTAAATTAGGAACCACAGTATCTAGCGTATTAATAAGCCCGAGTTAGTATACGAGTACATGATCTTACGTACGAGTTATGTACACGAGCGCATTCGTGTATCCGTAACCGTGTGAGTGCATATCCGGTGCAGGATGCGGAGTACATAAAGAGCAAAGGCATAGTAATACATAGTATCTTAGAGAAAGGAGTCGCTGAGCTGCACATACAAGCGAGCTGACCCCTTGTTGCAAACCGCGATTCCCGTTTCACCCTTCGACCTGTGCACGCGCTAAGGTGTAATAATCTAAAAGGCCTTTCGCGGTACGTTACCCTTGTAGATAGGGACGAATCGGCGAACCTCAAGAATTTTATTCCGCCCTCACCCTTTGATTGCACCATTTTCTAAAGATTAATATCCTCGTGAGTCTGTGGGTTCATAAATGTCGCGCTCGATCGCGATCCTGGATGAGATAACAATTCTGATGATAAAATGGAGGTCCTAAAATTGTTAGAAAATGGTTCTTCTTCTTTTAGAGAAAGGGCATTTACTAGAAATCTGATTACTGTAGAGTTTATAATTGCAAACGATTGAGAAACGATTGGTGTTAAAATTGTAAATTAAAAACTAGATTTTAAATTTAATTTTAAATTTATTAAAATTATATTTTTCAGGATTTTTAAATCTCTTTCTTACTATGTTCCTTTTTTTCTTTTTTTTATATCAAACAAATTGCTATTTTGTTACGGTATCTCATTTAAAATAACTGTGCGTTCAACTTGAATTTTTGCTGATAGAAATGAGAACACAATTTATATATGTTAGTGAGTTAAAGAATAGCCTTTAAGAGCCAACAACAAGTTGTAAGTATCTAAATACATATACTTGATTAAAATAGATAAATATACGTTTCCTATTTTAGATCTTTAGTATAAGCTTAATATTCGCAGGAAAATAACATAATCATAAAATTTGTCAAGAATATAAAAGAGTTAATATTAATTCTTACAATACAAGATACAATTTGGTGTCTTACATATATATGTAAAAAAAAAAAACAGAAATGTGGACTGAATTTACAAATTTTATCTCTAGATCTAATATATTTGAATATTTTCACGGATTTATGACGCTTCCCTCTCGTTCTATCTTTGTTTATCGATTTGATTTACACTCCGCAATTATTTTCACTCTTATTACGTCTATAATGTTCTCACTATTAGCATCATCTATATATTAGATATCAGCGTTCTCATGTAAATTATAATTCATCCTTATTGTTGCAATTTATAATATTATTAATAATTTGTATTTCTTTTTAATCAATTTATTAATTTATTGTTTCTGACAGTTTGACGATCATGTACGCGCAAATATTATTATCGACCTCGTTGTTCATATAAGTGCACATTTTGTTACAACTCATCAGCATTCTATATTGTGTCACTATTTTATTTAGTTTACTGGCATTTAATGAATAATAAGATATGGATCGATGGACGTGAGAACTAATCAATGTATGACCTTATTAACGCTTTTATATTCTTGACGAATTTTACGATTATGTTATTTTTCTACGAATATTAAGTTTATACTGAAGAGGATCCAAAATAGAATCGAAACGTATATTTATCTATTTTAATAAAATATATTTACACTTACAACTTGCGTTGGCTCTTAAAAGCTTTTCTTTAACTTATGATTTACTCATTAGAGTCTTATCTGAATTATTCGTTTATAAATGTATATTGTTACGTTAACGTTAGCAAAGGTTTTTTAATTTAAATCAAATTATAAATTACAGAGTTTTTTTAATCACATATTCTTCCGGTATTGATGTATATACTACAAATTTCATTCTTTGTAAAATATAAGTTATTTACGTTGACATTCATTATTTTAAAATATTACTTTCAAAGATTTATGAGTTTATTCTAAGCAGAATAGTGAGGATCATAACTGATAACTTGTTCTCACATAAGACTTGTAAGAACTTATATGAGTTGTAATTCTATTAGTGTATGGTAAGACGTATAATCATTCGAAAATATTTATGATTTTTTTGTATAATAAATCTTATGGCTAGCAAGAAGCTGTCTGTAAAGATATTGTATAAAGTTACAAACATTTAATTTAATTTAATTTAATTTAATTTAGTTTATTGCAA
>NW_011626972.1:15932-42532 GCF_000204515.1 Acromyrmex echinatior
TATAAATAAAGGTGATACCAATATAATTTTGTAGTGTACAATTGAAAGCCTTCATATGTTGTGTAATTTTAAAATAATTTTTTATTTGCCTATTGAAAAGCGAATCGGGTTTTTCCTACAACTATTGCTTCAAAATTACACATACGAGCAATAATTTCAAAAATTATATGAAAATATACTTGATCTAATACATATGTTTACTACTAATTATAGTACTTATTTCCGATCTCACACCTTACGCGCTCGACCACGCCAATTTCTTGCGGATCGAATTTATGACCGTAGTACATAATACGAATGGAAAATCATAAACAATTAATCTCCTGTCAATTATCGCGTTTTGACACGATTTAGAATATTCTGGGAGGGGTATATTACAATTTATTACAATTTATTAAAACTTATGTTATTTAGAATGTTCCCATGCCTCCATGTCTCCTGATACACGCCTGACGTCGAGAGCCGAGAGGCCGAGAAAGCATATTTCGGTTGCTCGACGCTCGCTTGAGTGAAACAATGTTCTCTCTCGTTCTCAGTGTGCCGACAAGGCAAGCAATAAGAACGTAGTGCAAAAAGGACAGAGCGATAATAGTAGGCACGCTTCTAACTAACGAAGTCACACGGACACGGGCTCATGCTTGTGTTGCTACCGGTTGCGCCAGGCCGCCGAACGGTGGCGCTGATCGCGTGCTGCAAGCGGCCCGGAATTCGCATCACTGCTTCCGAGCACTGTTCTAGATATATCGCGGCAGTGCAACACGTGTGGACGAATCACGTGCAAGTGCTCCGTGAAGAGTGCAATGTGATCTAAAGATTAAAAAAAGAAACATGGAAAATAACGAGCGAGTGGAATGCGAACTGCTGGAAGAGTGCGACCAGGTTGCTATTTTAATGGAGTGTTTCACATGCAACGATGCGATGAATATATCGAGCAGCTCTGTCGTGTCAAGCGTCCGTGCCTCGCCATTGAACACAGACGATCCGTAGTAGCGAGGATCGTGCGAATACAAAAACGCAATTGGAGCGACGTTTCGTATACATTAGTGGCGAGTACGCGTGTGGCAACGAAAGGCGAGAGATTGATGCCGCGTTTGAGAATCGTGTTCTGATAGGCGGAGTGTAAATTCTAATCACATCGAGCCGTGGAGGAAGACGCGAGAAAAATAGTGTTCGAACATGTGTGAGACGCTATAGAAAGACACGGTAGTGTGAACACCGTGTTCCACGAAATTTGCGACGAATGACAAATGTGTTAAGAGTATAAACACTAAGAACATTGAGATATACCGATGCACCGATTTGCGCGAGTAATATGAGCCACATTGCGCAGCGCGTCATCGAACACACGTTGACATCGCTCGAAAAGTTCAAGTCCAAGAATGCGACAGCGAGTGGGCATAATCACATATATTGAATTTAATTGTCAACGTGAACAAACTAAATCAGTCAGTAACCTACCTTCATCTGACGAAGAAGTACTATCCGACGATACTGGTTATGCTAGTAACTTGAGCGAGTACGGATCGTACAGAAAAATTTGTGCCATCTCCGAAAATCCGTGTGTGAACAGCCGTACTAAACACTGCATGATCCAGTGTTACTATACAATTTGTTAACTATTGCGAGCATTGCAAAATGGTAAATGATTTTTCGACTCAGTTTAGTCCGCTCTACCTGCTCAAGATGAATGATGCACCCTTATAACAGTATACTAATCGTATAAATATCGAGTGTTGCTTTTCACTTACTCTCATTGTCAGTATTATCATTTGTAGATATATTAAGTCTAAGAGGAGCTTTCAATTTCGATAATGATTCATTTTCCTCATCCGATGAGTCATTGACTTTATATCTGTTTGGTTTACTGCGTTGTCTTTTTTCAGAAAGTTATTTAATTTCAGAAGTTACAAACAAATATGAACATCGTTTTATTTTACTTTGAGTTTTTTTGAAATTATCTGCAAACAGTAAAATAAATAAATATATAAAAATATTGGCTTTAAAAAAATTAAGTATGATTAATACTAGTTTTGCGTATGTAAAAATTATAGATAATTAAATATTAAAAATTCCTAATCATTAATACAATTTTTTATGAACATACTTAAGTAATGTTGCTTACCAGTCTCAAAAAATATTTTTTTAATTCGATACAACATCCATTTATCTGTTGACAACTCCCCTCGTTTTAATAATTTTTCATATTTATCTTGTGATTTTGCAAGTGGCCAATATACTTCCTTTTTTGTAGAAATAAACTATGATTTATTTTCACAATACCTATAATACTTCGATACTATCATTACTATCATTTGTTAAACTATTGTTAAAAAATTCAATACTAATAAAAATACCATGCTTCAAATAAAAATACAAAGGATAAAATTTAAATAAGCTAATAAGTAAAATCGGTGTCGTTATATTATTATTGTGTCTTTTTTCTGTGTAGTAAAACCTGCGCAATGACAATGATAACGATATGGTTACCGTCGTATATCGTTAAGAGAATTAATACCCGTTTTCATCAATGTAGAACTTTAATCTTGGTTCAACTTACTCTTCATCTTTTTCTAATCTTTAGAATTAAAACCGAGATTAAAGTTAATCTATGTTGATGGAAATAGGCATTAGAATTACAGAATATTTTATAAGATCAACCTCAATATTCGAATATAAATGCGTGACCTGAACAATATAATAACTTACCTGAATATCCTCCAATATCCTTAAAAACTTCCGAAGTTATACTAATATTATAGTTGTTATTATTCAATGTAACAGTTAATTGTAACAATTTTTATATAAATAATAGATACTGTTCAATTCCATGAAAGCACAGTATAACAACGCGTTCAACAGATTCGACTATTGCGGAGCAAATTGAGCACTCGCTGCTATTGGATGATCTAAAAGAATACATCAATAGCAGCGAACGTTTACGGATCTGCTCCACAGTATAAGTACGTACAGGGGTGCGTTCCAAAATTCGATTCTGCCAATTCTAAAGAACCCGGAGTAGTGGGGGAAAGAATAAGTCAGAACACATATGTTACTCGAGTTGAACAAATTTGGAACGTGAAAAAGTAAGAGAGATGAAGTCGTTAGAGACGAAGTCGTTAGAGAGTCGTTATGATCTGTATATTATATTATATATACAGACCATATATTATGTTAATAATAAAGTTTTTTCTAAATGAGAAAGATAGCCACACAGAACAGAAATCTATTAGACGTCCATTAAACATCCATCATGGAGATTCGAAACCTTCATTAGACGGCCTCAAAACTTCCAGTGAATGTCCATTAGAAATCCAGAGTTCCACATTTTATATATCGATAAGACTTCCATTCGTATTAAAAAATATCTAATAGACGTTATATGGATCAATTGTAGATGTTTCACAGACCCAACAAACGAGAATGGATTAAAATGGATTAAAATTTTTTTAATGCGTACTTTAAACATGAAAATGGATTGAATGGATTGAAATGAATTGGATCCGAGCTGAGACTAGTTTAATGTTCAAAAAACATTCATATTTAAAAATGGGTTACAAATTTTATTCCTGAGACATTTATAATAATTATATTTGACATAACTTTCATATTTAAGGATTACAAATTTTATTCCTAAGACATTTATAATAATTATACCTGAAATTAACTACTTCAAATTGATATTAAAAAACGCACCCTTAGTGGGATTCGAACCTGGGACCTCTGGATTATGAAGTCTTCTACGTTACCCGCTACATCACTTCTTCAATTGGTAAATGTGTTATCCATTCTCTACTTCAATTACAACCAGCTAAACCAGGCACGAAATTATATAGATATAAAAATATCATAATTTAACAAATATAATAAAATATACATAATTTACATTACTATGAAACAACACTGAATAAGTGTCGGATAATCTCGTTTGGCCGATGTCACGCGCCGTGATTAGTCTAAATTCGGGCTGTATCGACTTGGTTTGCGAGTGTTCACATCGACATTCATTTTACTTCTAATCAAAGAGAAACAAAAGAACATAGCTCAATTATTTTTACATTACAACTTTTTTGAACTTGTATTAAAACGAAAAAACTTCCTACTTCTAATTTTGAATAATTTAAGTAGCATTTATGGTCCATTTTTAAATAAAAATTTTTTTTTATTTAATTAGATTAAAAAATTGTATTTCATATTCAGAATATTGAATTGAGTAGTATTCACGTTGCACAGAAATTGCTATTATTTTTGAATTTAACTGAATTAAAAAAACTATACTTTCTATTCACAATTCTGAATTGAGTAGTATTCAAAATGCACAGAAAATGCTAATATTATGTTTAGATTATAAGAATTGCATAGAGATATGCTCTATATAAATGAATAAAAATGCATTCAGGATTGAAAAGGATTTATTTTAACATTAATGAATCTGTATACACACACACACCCACCCACCCACACACACACACACACACACACACACACACACACACACACACACACACACACATATTTTAATCCATTCCAATCAATTCTCGTTTGCTGGGGAGCTTGTCTAAGATTTCAAACGATGATAAATGATCAACTATAGATGAATAATAGAGCTCCAACAGACGTTGAAAAGACATTGTACATGTTGACAATTATAGATGTTTTAATGAGCTCCATTAGAAGTTTAAAAAACATTATACGATTTAAAAGTAGATGTTATATATAGAGCTCTAATAGATATTTAAAAGACATTATATGGATTAAATGTAGCTATTTTATAGAGCTTCTGTAGATGATTAATAGATGTTGTATGGATCAACTGTAGATGATGAACTGTAGATACAATAGAAGTAGTGATCATAGAGTCTTAAGTCGTAGAAAATTAATCAATTATAGTCGAACATGAGAAGAATAATAGATTACGATTGGTCAATTTTCTACGATTTAAAACTCTACGATCACTACGACTTCTATTGTAGATCCCGTATAATACGTCTACAGTTGATCCATACACCTATTAATCATCTACGGGAGCTCTATAAAACAGCTATATTTAATCCATATAATGTCTTTTAAACATCTATCAGAGCTCTATAAAACATCTACTTTTGAATCGTATAATATTTTTTAAATTTCTAATGGAGCTCTTTAAAACATCTACAATTGATCCATACAACGTCCTTTCAACATCCTTTCAACGTCTGTTGGAGCTCTATTATTCATTTAGAATTGTCTGGCTATTATATCAATTTTAAATAGTTTCTGTAGTATATGTATATATTGAAATATGATGTATACATATATATAGTATTTTAACTTTTTTGTGAAATATATTTATGAAGTCAGTTGAAAATATTAATTTAGTAATAAAATATAAATATTAGTCTATCTAATGGACGTCCATCGTAGATTTTTAGTGAATCATATATCGTAAATCTCTAATGAACATCTATTGTAGATTTCTAATAGACATCTATGTGACTTCCATGTGGAAATAGATGTCGCATGGAGTTACAGAGGTCATATAGATGTCTAATGGATGATGTGTTCTGTGTAGGAGTTAATATACAATATTAAAATCACATCATTTATATAATGTCTAATCAATGTATGTGAATCAATAACCTTAATATATCCCCTAACTGCACAAACGTTAATATGTCTGTAACTTTGCTAAATCAAACCTTTAGAGTCGACTTTGTACAGTATCCTTCCAATATCGACTTTAGAACGCTTAGTGCAATTTACGCTCACAAAACTTAAATATGGAATCATTTCGTCCTTATTATTTAACTATAGTTAAACAAGGATGCTGTTCATGTTGTGGGCATGAATCGGACTACAGTCTAGAATAGTTGATCCCATTTTAAAGTCGACTTATAGTCATCTTTAAAATGGGACATTGTATGACTTAAAGACGTCTCCAAGTTGTCTAAAATCGACTTACGAACATCTATTTTTCAGACGTCTAAAAGCTATAGTCGACTCAGAGTCGACTTAGAGTGCCGTCCCATTAGGCACGGATTGGAATAACGGATCGGATTCTGCTAAGGAATTCTAGTGTATTCTTGATCCTGCTGTTTCTCCCGATCGAAACGTTAAATTTCCTGTAATCCGGACGGATCTGGCGGGTGTTTCTGTCCGCTCAAATTTTAAAACGCCATTGTGTTGGAAGAATATCATCAGAATATTTTGTTTTATTCCGACTTGTATCAGTTTATGTGATGTGCATGTGTTGTCACTAGGACTTAGCACGTAATAATAAGTCAAAATTCTACCAAGATGAATACCAATAATTAGGAAAAGAGCCGGTAATAATAATTTTAAATACACATTGTTTATTATATTCATCATTTATCATATTACATAAATTATTATTATTTATAGATATTTATTATTATCCAGAACATATGGGATTATATTCGCATATTAATAGATTACATGGAAATTTTGTTTGTTTATCAAAAAACATGAAATTGACAAATGGTGCGTTCGAGGAAACGCTACTTCTGTCATTCTATCTCTGTTGTTTATTAGACGTAAAACTAGGATAGGATGACACAGTATTGATAGTGTCTCCCAAAATGCACTTAAAATCTATTGAAAAAAATCTATGTGAAAAACCATATGGACAAATGCTGAGGTAGCAATACTTTCTTCATTGGGTGCTTTCCATTTGATAACACAAGTCGACACAAGTGTCGTTCTGTCTTTGTTATTCTCTGAATGTCAAGGATAGAATGACGCTTGTGTCATCAAATGGAAAACACCCTATATTGTTTGAACTACATTATCTGAACGTATTATATGGATTTTTTCATGATGTAGTTTTATCATATCATTTTTTCATATGATTTTCACTGTATAATTTTCAATATATGAATTTTTTCTTTACAGACATCAAATATTATACAATTCATGTTACATGTATTCATATTTGCAGGCTATAAAATGCGGTTATTGTGGGTGGATAATATACGGATCCTGTGCGGAGATTCAAGCTCATACTGCTTCAAAAGTTACAATGAATTTATCCATATTCTCGTTGTTGACGAGAAGGGCCGTGCTACAATGAGTAATTTTATTTGCAAGAAAATATTTTCACAATTAGCTTTCAAATATTAAATATATTCAGTAAGTATATTTATTTATATATTGTATAAACAGGAATAAAGCAAGTAGGAAAAAGTACGCAGGATGCACCACCATCAGAGAATAGTAATGCATTTACTTCATAATCAATGGACCTCATGGATGAGATAGATACTCATTGATGCCGTTGAGCAAAGATCAGGTCTATGGAATCAAAAGTTGCCAGTTCAAAAGCGAAGCCCTTATATACAACAAGAGTTATGAGATGAAGTTTTTAATAATCTTGATAATATAAAATATTTTACTTCATTTTATGTATTCATAAATCAAATGTGCTTCTAAAGGTATAGCGTGTGTTTTTGTCATTCTATCTTTGTTTTTTATCTAATGAACGATGCAAATAGAACATTTTTAGAAATACATTCTGAATACGAACCCATAGTTAGGCCTTATATTTAAGGCTTCCTTAAATTTATCTTCGGATACTCTAAGAATTATTTCATTGACTACTGAGCACCTAAAGATAAATTTAAGGAAGCTTTAAGTACAAGGTCTGATTATAAATACAGTAGACTATAAATACGGTATAGTTAATAATCTGCACTCGCAAATGGGCTAATGTACTTTTATATTTGTAAGCTGAATTCATAATTTGAACTAGGGATTTTTAGGTTTTAAGAACGTAGCGTGGATGAAATCTCGATGGATGTACTTGAGGAACTGTTACAAAAGCTCGCAAAAAAATGAAAAATTATGTACGCAACGGATCAGGTGCGGAAGCGGGACATCCACAGAAAAGTACTTTCTGCTTCTATTTAAGAATGCAATTTCTATATAAGGCTGTACAGGAAATGCCGTGCGTAATAACTTGTCTAATATAGATTTTAGAATATGAAAAATATGGTATATTTTTCTTATTCGTCTTTATTGTTTAATTTTAGTACAAGTTCTCTATCACGGAACATATGTCATGATGAAGCTAGTGCATTAAGCTCGAATGATTCGGAATTTCAGCAATATAATGTGTCTTCTCCAACAGATTGTAGCACATTTATGAAACATCAAACTATTCGGCTCATAGCAGACGATTAACAAAAAAACAAAAAGGTGAATTAATTTTGAATAACCAATAATCTCATAGATTTCCATAATTAACTGATATGTTTCCATATTTTTCATGATTTTTAATAAATATTTATATTTAATAAATAATTATAATTGATTTTCTTCATAGACTGTAATAGTCTGAAATTAATATTTTGAGATTGTGCATTTTCTTATATTTTTTAGTATTTTATTATTATATAGTAGTATTTAGCATTTTATAGAATTATATAATATTTTATAATTTTTTAATATTTTTTTAGTATATTTTTTATATTTTTAATATTATTTTTTAGTATTTTATTTATATTCCTTATAATTGTCTTATGTTTTTCATGGACACAATCAGCTTGGTTTAACAATGTAGGAAAATTGTATTAAATGGAATTTTTTGTATTATAGGAAAACAGTATGATCGATTTGCAGACACTGCATGACAACATATTGCAACAGTTGCTTGCTGAAAATACTCCAAAAAAGGATGCAGTGGACAGTTTCCTGAAGCAGTTGGGAGATATCCTGCGTAAGTTGAGCTATCTTCGAAGAAGGCGAATACAAGTAGAGCTGCTGCGTCTCGTTCACACGGCAGAAGAATTGGCGGAGAAGGAACTTCAAAGATTATAATTTTTTGTATTATTATTATCTTTAATTTTTCACCAATACGTTATACATTATATAATAAAAAATAAAATTTATTCTATTACAATATTTATTTCTATTTCAATAAAACCTGACGAGTAGTTCATATTTGGATTTGATAGAAATAAAAGTTTTGTTGTTACACTATAATGTGTATGTCAAATTCAAAACATTAAGATATGATCTTATATTTATTAATAATTAGAAAAAAATATGGTTTTTTATTGTCTTATAATGATTGAGAGTTAATCGCAAAATTTCACATTTAAACTACTTATCTAACGCACAATTACCAATGAGTTTCTCTATGAGGGACTATTTTTTTAAATAACACAGATGTGATACATAACATAAATAATTACATAATATGATATTATATATAATTACATAATATAAAAATTTAATATTCATTGTTTAGAGCTTTCTTCTACTGCCAATCAAGTGGTTTGAAGTTTCAAAATACGTAGCAAAGGCATCTCTAATTTGTACAGCCTCAACGTTCCTTCGTACACTGCAATTACGTATATTTTCAATTCCAGTTGACATTACATTTCGGTCATTATCACTTAAAACAGAATACATTCTTTCCGATGGCATGATTGAAATTCACATTTCATTATAAAATTATGTATGGCCGTTGCAGCTTGAACGATTAATTTGGATTTCATCGATATGCGAGCAACAATTAGCCGACGAAAAATTCGTCATCCACTAATAACCCAAACGCACATTCGACTGTTCTCCGTGCCTGACTTAATCTGTAATTAAAAATTTTCTTCATAAGTTTTCTTCATAATTTTCTTCATAGTTAAGTTCCCACTCCGAGAGTATGGCTGCATATAAGATGTTAGTGGAAATGCCTCGTCCTCTAGTAAGACATATGGAAATTTGAATCCGCTACCATCCAAATGAAGTAAATTTGTATTTAATAGTCAAGCACTGCTAGCAAATACACTTGCATCGCTACGTCTTCCTTCTGCTCCAATGTCCACGAAGTTGAAGCAACATTTTGCATCACTCACAGCTAGTAGGTTTATACTGTAACTACTTTTATAATTATAGCAGAATGAACCACTATTCGGTGGTGCCTATAATTAATAAGAATTCAATAATGTCATATTTGTTAAAAAATGTATAATATAAAAAATGAAATTATATCAGAGGGAATGGTTCACTTGCACACTGTAACAATTGCCCACTATCAATCACAGCGACTTTTGCGTAGGAAGTTTTTTTACTTTTTTTTAGCGCTATGATTGACTTGTGCACAATTTGCTCATGTGCAATTGATATACACTCATATCAGATACATACCTGAATGATAATGTGCTTCTCATCTATAAAGCCAACACAGTTTGAAAATTGACAGATTTGTTCGAATTCATCAGCAATGCTGCAATCATGCAATTTTGCTAATTTTCAGATTGCAGAAAAACTGTATCCTTCAAGACCTCCCACAATGCAGTGCAACTCTCTCTTACGATTTTGGATGCTGTATTGAGGGCAATACGAAATGCATATGCTAAACTGAATGAGATGCTAAACTGTCACCGGATGCTAATCAGCGAAAAGTCAACTGCAATTTTGTACGAGGTGAAATTTGGATTCAACAAACTTCTTTTTTTCTGAATCCGTGATTCAATTAACCTTAGTAGTCCTTCAAATAATTCTGGAGTCATTTTAAAATAATTAAAGAACTTTTCACGATCAAACATTTGCATCTCAAGAATCAAATTGTCACTTGCACCTTGTAAATGCCTCATTTCGTGCGTGAACGTTGGCCGTATCCAGAATTTCCGTTTCATTCTCATATTTTTTTGTTTTTGTAATAAAACAATGTACCTTGAGTACAACTTTCGCACTCTCTCGAATATCGATACAGCACGCCAAATTTTTCACCGTTTGTAGTTTTTTAAATATAATTAATAAGACTGTTTTTTCATCCATGTTTCAAGATTTTATATTTTCAGCCATGTTAAAATTCTTCTTTATTTTGGTTATGAGCCTCTTCAATGAATAAGGTCTCCAATTTAATATATTATAATAAAAACGAACGTGGTTTATAAATCAAAACTTATGAAAAGAAGAGCATAAAAATCACCGCACAAGATATTGTTTGTGATATTTAATTATCATTACATTAATAAAACATTAGACGTTTCGGCCACAATCTGGCCATCTTCAGTAAATTCACAATATTCTTAAAACGCAGAATTACATATAGCTAACATTAAATTCAACAGTTGTATAATATAAGTATGTATAAACGTGTTCTTTCATCATGTGAAGGTGCCTCGTACAAAAATGTTATAGCGCCAATTACGCATATTACGAAATGTGTAGAACAAGAATTTCCAGATTCTAATTTAACAAATTAACCTATCATTAATATTTTCTAGTCGAAATATGAGAATAGAATCGTTACCTGTTTTACAGCAAAAAAAATGATGAATCTCAAGTACATCCTTTACACAGATGGAAATTTGTCATCGTGTTATTATTTGTCATATCATATATGTTACCACTATTTATATATATGTCAAAAGTTTAAATTGTTCTAGAATTATTTATTAAGTGTGAGAGAGATCTTTCTTAAGAAAAGGCAGATAAACATCGGGCAAACCTTGTCACTTTGCTTATTGATATCACTTATTTGGCTTTTGATGTATATCATTTCAGAGATTCTTCTTTTCATTAATGATTATTCTGTGTCTAAAATTCTGATATTATCTCAATCCAATTCATGCGTCTCATTCAACTGGTGACGAGAAACTACTGACATCTCCGAAGTGGATCTTCTCATGTCAGCTCTATGTTCTTTTATTCGAGTTTTTAATTTCTTTTTTGTTTGGCCAACATAAGAAGACTCACAATTTAAACAATTAATTTTATAAACCATTCCACAATGGTCTTCTTTACGCAAAGGATCTTTTCCAGTTTTTATAAATCTATTCATTTTGTTTATACGTCACATGTTTTATTAATGTGATGATAATTAAATATCACAAACAATATCTTGTGCGGTGGTTTTTATGCTCTTCTTTTCATAAGTAATAATATAGTAAGCAATTATTATAATATTGTAAATGAATGGGACGAATAGAGAAAACTGTTACGGAACGGAACAGGAACGAAATGCTCAATTCTAGTGAGAAATCCGATCCGTCATTCCAATCCGTGCTTAATGGGATGGCACCCTTAGACTCGACTTTGTGCTGTTAGGATCTCCTTGATTTTTGAGGAAATTAAGATTATTTATTGAATGACTCATCTTTCGTTACACACACACACACGCACGCGCGCGCGCACGCACGCACACTTTATTACGAGAATACTTTATCGTATACAAATATAACAGTCTACACAATATAGCGTTTCCGAAAAAATTTTATTTAATTTTTTAATAAAACTTAATTTTATTAACCCTTTGCCATACTTTTCTCTTACAAATTAAAAAAAAATTAAGTACGAACGACGTATCCTGGCTCTCACCCGTACTCATGTTTGGTATCCGATTTCCTTACCACGAGTCTCACACAATATTGTAGGCGAAAGGATTAATTATATTTTATGGGAAGAAGATCCAGCTAACCTAACTTGCAATTTCAACTTGCTGAAGGCAGCCATATTCCTGGTTGGAAATTGATGCATGCGTACTAAAAATTGAAAACCATATAAAAAGTTCAGTATCCATACTGTGTGTACTTATGTCCGCAACAGTTGAATCTGCTGAACGCGATCACAGTATATGTAATAGCGCAACTCTCTGTCAGCACCTTTGATGTTAGTGTTGGCCAAAATGGAGTGCGCATGCGTGAAATAAGTAAATTATCTAGCGTTCCCAGTTAGAAATAATTCCTCGAAAAGACATCGTTTCGACGTCATTACGATGAAAAAGTTGTTGATTCGAAACTCGCATCGAAATTTTAACATTTTCGAGTGATAAAAAATTACGTATGTAAAGAGTGCAATGAGAGTTTGATACATTTTTAATATTTTTGATATAAATATGTGATACGTAATCTTATATTTTGAATATTTTCGTTCAAAGGTCGAATCGATATTTTTTTGGATTTCATTTCGACAATTGCAATATTGCTCTAATCATAAAAGCTTTCTCAAAATTTTTCAGAATTTATAAATAATTTTATAACTTTTTAGAAAATTGTGAAATTTTTTTATACGAATCGGAACATTTTTTTTACAACTGTCGATAAAATCTACATCTTTTCTTCTATAATAGTAATTCTTTGTATCTTATTTTATTGATCTACTCCTACTGAATAGCATTACTTTTATTTGTACTTCCTAATTTATTTAATATAATCCTAGTACATCACTTTTGTAAGAAATTGAGGAATTTTAGGGAAATAATATCATAAATGCTGATTACCTAACTATCTCTTATCATAAATGAGCGAAATCAAGGAAAAATATCATCAACTCTATCAAAGTCTAGCTAGACTAATTTTAGTTTGAATCGATATCGAAATGATCTCGATTTTTAAATTAATGAAATTTAAATGTTGGTCTATCATACAAGTTTCCAATATCATTTGAAAGTATAAAAATACTATTAGTGTCACTGCTACTACAGTGTCACTATTACTACTGATATGCAATAGTGTCAATGCTGAGCCAATAGTGTTACTACTCGTAATATATGACGACATATGACGTAACATAGAACTACTTCCAGTAATTGTAATATTTGGTAAAAAATTTATTAGAGTAAAAAATGCATATATATATAATTTAGAGCAATTAGTATTGATTATTTCAGCTAATAAAAATAATATTTTACAGTATTATTAAAAACAAGTTATTATCATAGGTATCATCATTTGTACATTACTACTATATTTAATATTAATTATATTTTTTTTATGTGTCCGCCTCTTTCACAACATCTTTGAACAGATATGTTACAATTATATATCCATTAGCATTATAGATGTTCATGATTCTTCGAAAGAACAATTTCTGTACGATCACAGAAATGAAGCATGATAAATGGAGGTTCGGATTCGGATGGGTAATCATCACGCATAGGTGCATCATAAAATTAGTTTTCGAATTCATAAAATAAATTTTTTTTTATTATAATTTTATCGTGTATCCTCTGAAATATGATACTAATCAATAATACTATTTTCACAATAAAATTTCAATAAAACTTTAATGAAATTTTCTCCATCACTATTACGCTATTAATGAGACTACTTATCGAATTTACTTATTGCATTAGTGACACTAGTAGTATATTTGTATGTTGACTAGATCAAGATTTTATTTCCAACTCGAAAATTAATCGAAATTAGAGCCAAAAATCCGTCAAAATCAATAGAAATTTCGAAAACTTTTATTTGCGACATCGAAACAATGTCTTTTCGAGAAATTATTTCTGACTGGATTGTCACGATTACCATTTCTAAACTTCTTTCTCTTTTCATCCTTTCTTCATTCTGTCAAAATTCCTTGCAAAACTCACTAGATTCGCATCGCAATCCAACGAATTCGTTGAAGTGAGTAAATGCTATTGTAGGAACATATTGGAGCATATTAGAGCATGCGACGCAAATAAACCTAATATTGCAATAAAATAATTTAAACTTTATGAAAATTAATAAAAATAAACTGTAAATATATTGGAAAATAAAGAAAAAATAAGAAAAATATTAAATTAACTTAAAAATGTATATTTGTATAAAGAAATATGTAATTATATATCTATGAAAATATTATGAGAAAGCTCTGATATAAAAGAAATTTATATATATTGTATATATATATATATAAATACAACTAAGAAATCTTTCTTGCTTGGTTTTCTATTATATGTTATTTTTGTTTATTTTTTCACTTTATCACTTTTTCACAAAAATTAGATCAATCTCTCGAGATTTCTCATACAACATTTCACCAAATGGACAATACATGTAATATTTCCCTCTAATTTCCCTCTAATTTCTACTTTGAACCATGCATGCTTAAAAAACAAATGTTTAAGTGGAATATTGAAACGCTTACTTAAATAGAGAGAGAAAGAGAGAGAGAGAGAGAGAAAGAGAGAGAGAGCAATAAAAAAAGAAAGAAAAGAGACGGGGCAACTTATTTATTTCACGCATGCGTACTTCATTTTGACCAACATAAAATCAGGAGAGTTGCGCTACTATATATGTATACTGTGATGCGATCAATTCTTCCACCATGTAACAATTAATGGCTAACACTCGACAAAGATGCGTTCCAAAATTACAGTTCCAAATTAAAACTCTTTATTTCTTGGAATTTATACATATATACAGTTAAGACAATTCGATATCATTATGTATGTTGGATCATTTCCTATGTCAATTTTAAACGTGGAAATTACGTATGTGTTCCTTCAAATTTATGTCATATAAATAACGTTACTATGTATGATATGTTCCGGAATCATCGTTATTTCAAATGTATTCACGGAGATGGTAAGTAAATAGCTTATAGGCGCCGAGCAATCACCTGCGGCATTTCGTTCAAAACATGAGTATATCTCGCTCCTGTTTTAATTACGCTATCTCAGATGATAGGCACGCGACCCTCCTTACGCG
This sequence comes from Acromyrmex echinatior, assembly GCF_000204515.1. Next base: position 31,352 of record NW_011626972.1, read on the forward strand.
ACACTCGAAAAATTGATTATCGCGCACTGACTATTCCGCGTGCGAAAGTTCTGTTCGCTTCCTGATTCCGATCAATACGGATCATCTATCGATATTCGTGCTTAACGCATCTTATCCCGAATATTCAGAGCAAACCGAAGTTTCATCGCGTATCAACGCTGTATTTTGTAACGTTACCGATATACGCATACTGCGAGAGCATTCAATGCGCGAGAATTACCTGAGTTTCCGGCGAGATTTGCCGGTCTCATTGCTGCTCGCAATACGCATTCTTTCTAATGGCTGCGAAAAATTATTCAACGTCATACAAAGTGCGAGTTACCTGTGCACGCATCTAACCGAACGCATCAATTATCGCCTATCGTCCGCTTCGAACAAATCTTAAGTCGACTCAACAATAAAGTTTAAATTATTACTACAAAGAGAGTCGTCGTTATTACATGCCTTGGTGAGCGAGCCTTCTATACAAGCGTCATAAACACAAAACATGATATATTTGAAACGATACAATGATATGATTTTTGGAGCACAATTAAAACGACATTAAAGTCACGTAAAGAAGATATCACGTAAAAAGGTCACTTGACGTCAGTAATCATAAAAGTACGTACTTCTGACGGCGTTAATACGTCATTATGTTTGCTAGGGACTTCGATAGCGCGAGATCGAAACGACATTCAAAAAACATATTCTAATGGGCGCGCTGATAAACTCTAATTATAACGAATCTCGCCGATTTTTCGAAAACGTGTAATGTTATAACTTTATAAAGATAAACATTGTTTTTAATGGCGAGTTCGTAGGGCGATAAATTCGCGAATAAAAGTACCACTCAAAACTTTGAAGTCTTTCAATGCACTGATTTGCGCAAGTGGTACGTGTCATCGAGCCTACGTTGGCGTCGCTCGAAGAGTTCCAGGAAAATGACAACGTGCATTGTCGCATATATTGAATTTAATGACGCGAACAAGCACAATCTTCTGTGCGCGGAATATCATATCAAACTTCCGCGAGAAATTATGCTAAAGAGTAGGGCTGAGTAAAATACCTTTTAAATTTAAAATACTAATTGTAAAATACTTTCAAAACATATATTCATATAAAATGCAAAATGCAAAATAGATTTTTCGAATCCATTTTAAATGTAAAATGGATAAATAGGTATTTTAAATAATTTTCAAAAGTAAAATAGTTTTTGCCCAGACGAAAACAAAATTTTTACAGAAAAACTCAACCGCAAAAAAAGCGGTACACTGAAAAATTAGGAAAAATTTACCAAATTTCAAATGATCATAACTTAGTAAATAATGAAGATAAAAATATGTTTAAAAATGCACAATGAAGCTTGAAATATGTACTTTAAGAAGACTTTATTTGAATGAGATTTATAATGGGCCATTATTATCAAAATGTTAGATGACAAAGTGAGAAGATGAAAAGTTGATAATCGAAGATCTGCGATTGTCACGATGCATGACATAAATCAGGTATAATAGCCTAATGAAATAAAATGCACATGAAAGTATGTAATTTTATCTTTAAATCGGTTTTTTATGAAGTTCGATACGATTATTTTTCACTAAGCTATTCCAATTTAAGGTACCGCTGTCATTAGCTGAAGTTATGGTAATTCATTTCAATATGAACTGCATAGAGTTTGATGGATTGAAATTAAACCTCATTTTGTGTGCACGCTCGTACTTGAGTATTAATAGTGAGTATGACCTCCTCGTGTGCATATTACCGCATTCATGTGATGGCATACTCCTTAGTCTTTTAATTTCGTCCTGTATAATTGCATTCCATTCGTTTCAAGAATTCTTCGAAGTTCTTGCAGTGATTGAGAAGCAGGAACGTGATTTCGCACTTTTCAAGACTGTTCCATAAGTGTTCAATGGGATTTAAGTCTGGACTATTCACTGGCCATTCGAGTCGATTTATAACAACTTCATCGAGAAAATCAATTACTCTTTTCGCAATATATGATCGAGCATTATCTTGCATAAACATAAAATTTTCTCCGATGAAGGGTATGTATGGAACAACATACGGAATGAATATATCTTCCACGTATACATGTGCATTCATATTGTTGTTAAAGAAGTGCAGATCTGTGTGAGCATTTGCAGAAATTTCTGCCCAAACCATTACGGAGCCTCCATTGCAGCTGTGCCTCTCACTTACAGTACAATCGGCAAATTGTTCTTCTCTGTGATGATAAATTCGTTTTCGTCCATTAGGGACATCTAATTAAATGTATCGATATTTCGTATCGATGCATATCGTTACTTACTGTACGAGCGCAAATCAATAAGTTCTTAGAAAATCTGTCAAAGAGCACTCGCAGTGTCATATTACTTTTTGACAAGTAGCATCTTTCAGCTGATTACTGTCAAATTTTGAGCGGAATTTTGAGCGTAGTTTCATTTCTGTAGACGATGAAAGCGAACAATCTTTGTAAAATGAACAAAATTCATTTTTTGCAAAATGAACAAAAACGAGTTTCGTGCAAACATCGATCAAACATCTACATATGAAAAGTTTAACGCCAAAAGAAATCAAAACTGAATTAGATAATGTTCATAGCACATTACATCTGCACCAACGTTTGCGACTGTATATAATTGGGTGAATGAATTTAAACGTCGTACATCCACATGCATCTCGTTCGGGACATCCAATTGAGGCTGTTACGCCAGAAATCATCGATAAAGTTCACGATATTTTTTGACTGATTGACGAGTGAAAGTACGCGAGCTTATTGAGGCCACAGGCATATCACATAGCACAGTGATTTCAATTTTGCACGAACAACTGGGTATGAAAAAGCTATCGGCAAAATGGGTGCTGCGTTTGCTCACTGTGGATCATAAGCGCGACGATTTCAAAAGAATGTTTGGAGATGTTTCAACGTAATCCAGATGAATTTCTGCGTCGATTCATTACTGTGGACGAAACATGGATCCATTACTTCACACCCAAGATTAAGTCAAAACAATAGATTTCACCGAGTGAACCAGTTCCGAAGAAGACGAAGATCGTGACGTCGGCCAGAAAGGTGATGGCCACAGTTTTTTGAGATGCACGCGATATAATTCATATCGATTACTTTCCATCGAAGCAAACAATTCGCGGACTGGTTGAGCACCTGGAGAAAAGAGGACCCAATCTCCACGAGAATCAATTCGGGTTCCGTAGAGGCAGAAGCACCGCTATGCGGTGCTATATGTGAGGCAATACGTAGAAGAGGTCACATCGAACGGGGATGCAGTGATCGATGTCTCCATTGATATCAGCAATGCATTCAACTCCATTCCCTGGAATGTGATCAGTCGGGCCTTTGCGATGCACTGGGTTCCTCGTTATTTCAAAAGGACCTTAAGATCCTAGTGAGAGAAGCCTAGTGTATCCGTCGGGGACGGCTCCTTCGAGGTGAAGAGAATGGGATGCGGGGTCCTGCAAGGATCCGTGCTTGGCCCCCTGCTTTGGAACTGCCCTGGGCTACAACGCGGTGCTGAGCCAGTCTGGGCTTCCCCCCCTCCCCCGACTGCTGGATCGTCTGTTACGCGGACGATATTCGCGTCGTTATGATAATCCTGGCGGCCAGGGAAAATTGGGAGGTGGCCACATTCAAGGTGATGTGACCATACGAGAAGTAGTCCATGAGATCGAGCAATGAGAGCTATATGTGGCACCGTTGAAAACCGAGGCCATTGGGTTCCATGACAGGGAAAGACCGCCGAGCGCAAAAGTAAGAGTTGCGGGGGTCAGAGTCCGGACCCAGATGAAATATTTGGGGCTGATATTGGATAGCAGATGGAGATTCGACACACTTCATCAGCACTACGTCAAAGATGGAGAAGATTGGACTCCAGCTTAGCCGACTGCTTCCTAATATCGGAGGCCCGGGTGGCAGGGTTCGCCGTCTATTCGCCGGTGTGATGAGCTCGGTGGCCTTATATGGAGCCCCTGTCTGGGCGGGGAGGGCTGCTGAGAACGGAATCGTTCGGTCTCTGCGTGCGTCCCAGCGGCGGATGGCCGGAGGATTATCAGGGTCTATAAGACGGCCTCGTTTGCAGTGAACACCGCATTAGCTGGCATGCCTCCGCTGGAGCTGGTCGCAGGGATGCACCTAGAAGTATACGAGCGTGTTATCGACATGAAAAGAAGAGGAACTCCGATAACCACGAAGACGCTAGATACAATCAAGCATAGAGCCAGGCAGAAACTCCATCAAAGATGGGTAGATTGGCTGGGTTCGACTGAATGTGGAGGAGGAGAGGTGTCGGAGGCCATCCAATCGCACGTAATTCGCGATGCTTGCATAGTGATACGCTATCTGGTGGCCGATTTCGGAACTACTGCAAAGAGGGTTGTGTATTGTGTTTACCTTTGACGCTTTTGACAGAAATGCGATTATTGCGACAGGAATGCGATTATATATTCGACCATGTCTACAAAGAATAAGTTAAGCATTACTTTTTTCTGAATACCTGAAAATGTAAGCAAAATATAATAGAGGTTAGAGATCATTAAATCAATTTTGCTTGTGAAATATGAGTAAATTTATTGTTTTCAGAAAATGAACCAGCCATTTTTTCGCCAAAGAAACCTACAAAATGCAAAGTAAATTGCAATATACTAGAATGTAATTCTACTGCAAGTAAAGATCGAAATTTGTCTTTTCATTTATTTCCAAAAGTAAAGGCTGTTAAAGTAGGAGTTAAAAATTACTTTGGAAACACGGAGATGCTCGACTTGCGAATAATTTGGTAAAAAGTTAAAATTTGGGAAACCTTACACTAATTTCATGAAAATATGTTCAAAGCACTTTATCAAAGAAGATTTTTGCTATTCAGGTAAATGACATCCAGTTAGTTTTTTTGATGTTTTAGTTTTTCATAATTTTTATTTTAGATGAGAATTCGAGCAGAAAATATTGAAAAAGAGTTGCAATTGAAGAAGAAATGCAATTCCTTCTTTACATCTTCCATCAACTTCCACATGGGACCCAAAAACGAAAGATTATAATGAGACCAACTCAAGGAAGTAGGAGTCGACGAATAGATCTTCAAGAATGTAAGAAAGCGCATCAGAAGCTCAGAGGTAAGAAATTTGGAAAATGATTTTGCTATTACATTTCATACTCCGAATTATTTACACTTAGAATCAGAGACTTATCAATATGTGAAAAACTACAATTGAATCGAAATGCTGTAAAGAGGTATAATATTAACCAATTTTATTGAAGATTTAACAGATTGATCGTATATTTCGCTCAGAATATGAAATTGCAGGCTTACTCATATTATATACATATAAATCTTTACATATTGAGTGTTTTTTTAATAAAATCTTTTAATCAATGCTTGGGTGTGTTTTAAAAAATTTTGCACATGTTTTGTTGACATTTCTTGTAAATTTTGCATGTGTATTAGCATGTGGATTTTTGTTATGTATGTAAAATACTTTGTTATTTCTATTATCATATTTCTTCTAGGCAAGTAACAAATAACTCTGTACATATTTTGAATAACGATGTCGCTTCAGAAAATAATGCAGAGGAAAAATCTTCCCAAAATAAAGAAAATTTCGATTTCGATGCATGCAAAGCTTCACTTCTATTGAAAACTGGCCAAAGAAACATTCAAATAACTAGTGGAGACTTACGCACTCTATTCTGTATTGTATAACTTCAGATGAAGTTGTCAATACACTCACCGGTCTTCCTACAATAGAAACTTTAACTGGATTAGCTCAAATTATTAAACAAATAAAACATCCTAATAGAAAAAAATCATTTATCTGTAAAAAAACAAATTGTTTTAACCCTTTTGAAGATACAAGAAACAAGATTTATCTTACGTTATGCTTGCTTTTTTATTTTCTATAAGTAGGCAGTCGGTAGTACGAATATTTAAATCTATGGTAGTTATTTTATCGACTGTTTTATCACAATTAATATATTGGCCTAGTTGTGAAGAAATCGATGATAATATGCCACGGTGTTTTGAAAAATATAAAAAAACTAGAGTGATTCTTGATGATACCGAAGTGCCTATTAAAAAACCGAAAATGTCTTCGTTGTTGAATTTGATGTTATTCTCAATACAAATCTAATTTTACTATTAAATATTTAACGGGTGTTACACCGGCCGGAACATTATACATAAGTCAGAGATATGGTGGTAGGGCGTCTGATAAATACATTTTTATGAAATCTGGACTATTAGAAAAAATGACTGATGGTGAAGATGCGATTATGGTGGACAAGGGATTTATAATTGAATATGAATGTGTTTCATATAATATTGAACTTATTCAGCCACCGTTCTTAGGCGCTAAGAAACAGTTGTCGCACGAAGAGGCTGAACGAAATAGGGATGTAGCTGCAACGAGGGTTCACATTGAACGGGTTAACCAAAGAACGGGTTAATCAAAATCTTTAAAATTTTTAAAAATCATTTTCCATGGAATTTGATTGCTTATGCGGATAACATATTTATTATTGCATGTGCTTTAGTTAATATATCTAATCCAATCCTATCTATAAATTTTAAAATTATAATAAGGCATGTAGACATTATACTAACATAGCATTTTAGTTATATTCCTAAAATTGTAATATTAATAATAATATTAGGTGTTGGAATTAATTCGTAGCGTTTTACAAGTGATGGGAAGTACTTTCATTAATGTATTTTTTAATGCTCATGTGAAATAAATAACATTCTTTCATTTAAAACGCTACGAATTAATTCCAACACCTAATAATAAGTGACATGATTTAGTTTTCAATTCCTATTACTATTTAGCTTAATAAATAGATGTTTCTTTATATATATATATATATATATATATATATATATATATGTATGTATATATATATATATATATATATATAAATATTGTGTTAAGTCGGTTTAAATACAATGTAAACCAAAAAGTATTAATAATAATATGCTGATAAAAAATGTAATTTAATGTTTATAATATTTATAATGTTCTAAAATAAAGTATAAAAATATTTTAATTATTCAATGTTCTATTTTCTTTGTTTTCTTCACAAAAGCAGTGCAACATTTTAGATCGATTGAATTATTATCGAACAAGCTGTGATCTATAATGGCTTATATTTCTATTTCGACAACTCTTGTCTTTTCGTCGCAAGGCTTTATTGATATCATTGATGTCCACGTCCTCGTTTATGTAACGATACTGCATCATTTAGATTAGACTACAGAGTCTGTCAAATAAATCAGGTACATTTATTTTGATATTATTGACTTTTGAAAGACAGCAAAATGATTTTAACAGGACCAAATTCATCCTGTATTTTTTTGTGAATTCCAAACGCATTTTAAATCGGTGTAAGACAATTCTTCCAATTTCAAAATGTTATTCCTAAAAAAAATTTATTTAAAGATAGTTTTTAAAAAAATTTATTTTTTAAGATAATTTTTTCGAACTTTTAATATAATATTTGATTAATTTGGTTTTATTGCATAAATAATTTAATATTCATACCTTTCCAAAAAGAATAAAACGGCTACAATATGCTTACAATTGTTTGATAACCCTACTTTACATGAGCACATCATTTCTTGGATCATTGATTTTTTATTTACGATGTTTATAATTCCTTCTACGATATGCGGAAATGATTTAAGTGCGCTCACAAGTTTGCAACACAAGATCCGAAATGTTTGGTCGAATCATTATTCGTTGTTTTTGTGCAGCCAACAATAATTACTTGGCCAGATTTTAAAACTTCCTCATCTTCGTTTATATTCCGACTATTCATATTTTCTTTTACAAATTCATATATTTGAGATAATCGTAGAAATATATCGAAAAAATAAAAGTCATAATCAATTGATATCGTGAGACTAAAAATTTAATATAGATCCCTCTTTATATATCACGTGATTTGATTAATACCAGCGCCACCATCGATCGTAAGTATCGCGAATCCGGTGGATGGAGTTTAGGGTAGGCCTCTCCTTCCGTGCTACGCAGGTGCTAACTGGCCATGAGTATTTTGGCCGGTACCTGCGGCGCATTGGGAGGAAGGCCACCTCCCAATGAGAGATGTTGGCAATGCGGAGCTGCGTCGGATACGGCGCAGCATACTCTGCAGTACTGCCCTGCCTGGGACGGAGAAAGAAAAACCTTCATATGTGTGGTCGAAGAAGACTTGTCCCTGGCGGCAATTGTCAGGGCCATGTTAACCGAGAATGGCCGACGGACCTTCCTCTCCTTCTGCAACAGTGTTATGCTGCGGAAGGAGAGGGACGAGCGTGCGCGAGAAGGCGTGCACACTGGGAATGAGGGGGGGGAGCAGGGCTGTGGAAACCTAATTCCACAGTGGTGCTCCGCTCCGTGTTTGTACTAGGAGGAGCTGTGCCGATCCGCTTTTCGGGTCGGCGCGCTGTCCGCTGATACGGATATGATTCGATCAGGTCCGATGGGGTCGTGTGCCGAACTTGCGATGGACGACTCCCCGACGACTGTCCCGAATGGTCGTAGGGTGACGAACAGGCAATTCGCCATGCAACGACTCTCTTGCAACGACCGGACGGGGAAGGAGGTGACGGCGGAAGGAGGCGTCCCCTCTCACTGTATGTGGATAGAAATGCGTAGCATGGCGCATTAAGGCATTACGTCAGGTTGATGGTACTACAGATGCGAAGAGCCCTGGCCCAACACTCGCCTGGGCTAGGACGCTCGCAGTGGTTTTAGTGGGTGGGCTTCCGTCAGTTCATATTGGCGGAGGAGTCCTACATAACCCTGTCCCTTCCCCGGGGAGCGGGGTATGCATGAGCATTTCCACTGCGTTACCAAAAAAAAAAGGCTGCATGTGCAATCTACAATTGGCTCAGGAAGACTTTTGCATCAATGTACTTACCACCCAAATCTGTTGATATTGAAAATATTATTACTAAAGATATTATTTCAGGACAGTGGTGAAGTCAAGTGAGAGTTTGAATATGTTAATTTAAAAAGTTCTAACAATTACAGTTTTGATTCAGAACAAGTCAGAAAGCGATATGCTGAAAATTTTGTTGGAAAAGGAGCACTTCCAATTAACGAAAACTTGGAAAGAAACTTTAATTGTAATATGATGTTATCTATACCTTTATCTTTGTTTATGATAAAAAAAACTTTTTAGCATGAGTCCTAGAGTTGATCCTGATATCATTTTCTTTGTATTACATTAGATTGCTAAATAATAGTAGGATATTAAATAACTCTGATTCATTAATTAAAGTTTTTTTCTGCGAGACCAAATGACTTTCTAATTATTTCCAATTATATAAAACAAATAAAATACTATCATATTCGATGATGATTGCCTTGTACTGGTGATTTCTCATAGAAAAGAATCTGCTTGATCATATTAAGTTAATCTTGGAACATACAAAGAATCTGAATCTGTTTCACTCTTTTTGCTGTTGTTTAAACTTTTTTAAGTTCTTTCCTGTACATATCTTTAATCGTACTCTCAAATCGTACTAAAAATAAAATCGTATAAAAATAAAAACAAAGTCTCAATAAATGTTACTAGTTATATTATTTAAAAAATCGTTTTTATCTTATTAAATTATTGTAAATTTTTAAGCAATGTTTGATTTTCTCGAAAAGAAAAATATTATTTACAATAATGGCTTTTATTATCCATGATAATTATTCTAGAAAAAAAAATTATAAAAAAATCAGAAAAGGACAAAAAAATTTCCTGTATGAGAAACATTACTATATTAAAAATTAAAGTAAAATGAAAAGAAAAGGAAAAACGATAAATAATAAAAAGAAGAGTAAAAAATGAAGTTATATTTGTTTATAATTAAAAATGGAAAAATAAATAAAATTTCGAGTGGATTTGAATCTCTCAAACCTTCCCTCTGTCACAATCATGACCATTCAGGCAATATAGACTTAATTTATAGCATTTTTCACTGGCAGAGCTAGTGCGCACTCAGTGCACTTTAATGCCGTTGTAGAACGTCATAAATCGACGTAGATATTTACATACGAGGGCAAGTCAATAAGTTTTTAGAAAAACATAGTAAAACACATTTTTTTAATCGATTCATTTTTATTTCTCAACATAGTCTCCTTTCAGCTCGATACACTTGATTCAACGATTCTCCAACTTTTCAAGCCGTCCGAATAATATGATTCGTCCAACCCTTAAAAATAAGCCTCTGTCCTTCAGCGATGAGCTGCTCTCTGGTGGTGAATCTCTTTCCTCCGAACCATTTTTTCAGGTTGAAAATAGTCGCAGAAGACTAAATCTGGCGAATATGCTGGATGGGAAAGCAATTCATAGCGAAATTGAATTTGGCCATCGGTGCCAGGTACGTATGAACCCATCGTGTTTTGATGGAAGAGCATTTTCTTTTTCGTCAAATGGAGAAGGTTTTTCTTTAAAATGTTGTTGAAACGGTCCAATAAGGCTGCGTAGTAATCGCCATTGATCGTTTGCTTCGACGGAAAGTAATCGATATGAATTATACCGCGTGCATCCCAAAAAACTGTGGCCTCACCTTTCTGGCCGACTTCACGGTCTTCGCCTTCTTCGGAGCTGGTTCACTCGGTGAAGTCCATTGTTTTGATGGTTCCTTCGTCTCGGGTGTGAAGTAATGGATCCATGTTTCGTCTACAGTAATGAATCGATGCAGAAATTCATGTGAATTACGTTGAAACCAACGTCTCCAAACATTATTTTTAAATCGTCACGGTCGCGCTTATGACCCACAGTGAGCAAACGCGGCACCTATCTTGCCGATAGCTTTTTCATATCCAATTGTTCGTGCAAAATTGAAATCACTGTGCCATGTGATATATCTGTAGCCTCAATAAGCTCGCGTATTTTCACTCATCGATCAGTCAAAACAATATCCTGGACTTTATCGATGATTTCTGGCGTAGCAGCCTCAATTGGATGTCCCCGAACGAGGTGCACCACATGTGGATGTACGACCACGTTTAAATTCATTCACCTAATTGTGTAGAGTCGCAAACGCTGATGCAAATGTGCTATAAACACTATCCAACTCGGCTTTGATTTCTTTCGGCGTTAAACCTTTCATATGTAGATGTTTGATCTGCATTTCGTTTTTTCCATTTTGCAAAAAATACAAAGGTTGTTCGCTTTAATCATCTATAGAAATGAAA